>JANHAO010003064.1:0-27006 GCA_026873985.1 Saraca asoca | reverse complement strand
CACTTATCTTGCTTGGACATTATGATTATTTTTAATTATTAGTTGATTAATTATTGATAATTTTTCATGTTGTTAGAGTTTTTTTAATTATTAATTATATTTTCTTATATGTTTGAATTAGGAGTCACTAATTATAACTAGTGTATTATATGTAGGAATTATATATATTTTGAATTAGATTCTATAGGATTAAGTAATTAGATAACATAATTAATAGTACTATTGAAATTACTTTAGGAATCATGTATATTTTTAGTTAGAACATATTTTTATTTTAGATATTACATATGTTTTGATTTTATTAATTTTTAAAATTAGTAAATGTATTATAGATATTAATTATTAATTCCTTAAATATACTTGGTTATTATTTATTTTTATTAAGTAAAAAAATATAATAATAGAACAATTTATGAAATATGGGAATTTCATAAATATTTCCTCCTACATATTTCTGTAAATATATAGTGATTTTCTCTTATTACAATTAACTTTGATAAATAAAATATGAAAAATTTGGAACACTACAGATGAATGTATAATAAATTTCTTTCGAGGATGTAATTGTTATAAGATGGATTTTTTTAACGAGGTAGAATAATTTATCAATTTTGTAAAAACTTTGTCAATTTATATACATGATGGTCAAATCAGGTCTTTGTGCCTTAAACATATATAAGTGTAGAAAATTTTACCTCCTGATGAAGTTAAAGTTGATTTGGATTTAAATATAATTATTGGTGATTGACCAATCATGATGAGCAGAAACCTACAAAAAAGAGAGAATCTTCCAATGGTCTAAAGTTTGGGATAAAGTTTCAATTCTTTATTTATAATTTAAATTTCTTTCTTTAAACTATTTGTAGTATTTGGTATTTTCCTTATTTTTTAATTATTATAATATTAGAAGTGGAACCCCTTTTTATGAGAAAAACATGTAAAAGAACTTCAACTGTAAGAGTTCTAACAAAATGAAAGATATGATAAATGAGGTGTAGATGAAGAGGCCCATTCAACCTTGTTGGATTAGGGACAAGGAATGGAAATGCCTTCTCAAATGTTAGAATGATCTTAAATTCAAGTCTAAGTTTGAGGAAAATAAAAGGAATAAAACCTCAAATACACTTGAACGGGGTTTTTCTGTGCACACAGGCAAATCCATTCCTATAGCAGAGTATCGACTGCACATGATTATGTTATTTTAACTTAATGTTATTTATGCTATTTTAACTTAATGGTATTTATGTCTATGAAAATTTTCATATTGTGTAGATATGTGAGACTGGGGTCGAGCCACCTGTGCACAGCTAATTCCACTGCAGCCACACCCAGAAAAATGGCTAGTGAGTCTCCTCTCGAGCTACACAATCCTATGTATGCAACTTCTTTCAACTTACATTTTTATTGTTAATATGTTGTATATTTGAAGTAAAAACATTAAAAATAATTAACTATTTTAATTTGTAGGAAAATTTCATAAAAAAAAGTAGGACTTGGTGTAGAGAGGTGAGAGCTCTGGGGACACAACTGGTGATATGATAGGGCCATTTGATTATGATTTGTGGGTGGACATAGTCGGTGAGACTAAGAAAGAACAGGTCTATGGGTTAGAGTCCGACGCCACAATGGGGACAACTACATCGATAGTTGCATCTCACACTGAGAATGTGTCACATATTATGCTAGATCAGCTCATGTGCACTATGATTGAGATGCAACAACAAATGCAAGAGATTATCGCTTGGACGGAGCACTTTATCACCACTATAAAAAACGTTCCTAGCGGCGATTCAAGGGCGATGGTTAAGAGTGCGCTAAATAAACTGGGTTTAAAAGACCAGTGCTAGCAATGGTTATTTCTTGACGGTTATAAGTAACCATCGCTTAATACTTGTTATTTGTCTGTGGTTGTATTGAACAGCCTCTAAGCCACTAAGAGATTCTATTTAGCGGCAATTTTGTTGAACCACCACTAATTACTTTTATTTAGCAGCGGTTTGTTTAAGGCAATTCTTGTAAACTGCCACTAAAGACACAGCTAAGCTAAGTGACCTAGTTTTGACTCCTTTGAAAAGAAATATTAGAAGCGATTTTGTTATAATTTTTACTGGTGGCTGTCTTAGAACCACTGCTAATGAAATGGATCGAGCAACCCAAATTTGACGCTTGCAAGAAGTATGTTATAGTAGGTTTTTAATAGTGGTTTTGACATAACCACTGCCAAGGTTCAAAGTTTAACAATGGTTGTTTAGTAACCGCCGTTAAGGGCCATTGTTAACGATAGTTTTTCATAATTGCTGCTAAATACCTAAAAAAATCATCGTTAAGAATGTGCTGCAACCTCTCTTTAGCATTGAATTGGGTCAGAGCCAGCACAAGGAACTCAACCTAGCCACTAGCCAAAACATTCGAGCCCTCTCTCCCTCTCATGCTCTCTCTCTTATTCACCTGATTTGAACACCATCAAGCCTTCTCTCCCTCTCACGGTCTTTTGTCGTTCACTTGGTCCAAACACTATCGAGCCCTCTCTCCCTCTTGCTCACCAGCCAGAGATACGGTGACATAGTGACAAAGGAAAATCAACCTCGAACTCAGTTGAGCTACTCTAAAAAGAGGTAATCGAGTTGGTTTCTCTTTAATATGAGGTTTTTATGGTTTTCTCAAGTTGTTCAATGCTGTCAGTTTAATTTTGCAATTTTGTTATGTAATTTCTACTTTAGGTTTAGTTGTGGATATAAAAGTACAAGCCATACTATTACATTGTGTCTAGCTATGTTTGCCACTTTTAAGTTCTAGAGGATTTGGAGTTTGCTGTTGTGTGTACTTGGAACCAAATTATATGTGTATTTCTTGGATATTTATAAGCTAAGATTCAATGTCTAGTCAAGCTGAGTAAAGATTATTTGGAGTTTGTTGCCATATGGTTAGTTGAAAATTTGTAGCCATTAGTTGTATGATTAACCGTGCTCTTCAAAGACATAAAATGCACAGAAGTAATAGAATCACTAGCAGAAATGCACCAATTTAAAGATTATGATGGATGAACTTAACTATCATCATTTTGGCATGGACATAGATCATGAACCATTTAGATTCTTAAGCTTGACTGTAATTAGATTCATGTTCTAGTTTTTCACTTGGTTTATATTCTCCATTCTTCTTCTTCTCCCAATTTCCTAGGCAAAAGAAACTCAAATAGTATTATGGGTTTGCTTGAATTCCCTTGGCCTTCAGAGCCTGGACTATATCAGTATACATCATATCCAATGTTTTCTTCTGCCAATTCAATATGGCCTGAACTATTGCACTCTTAAGAATACCTTCTAGCCACATTGGAATTACTATATAGATAGCAAATCTCTCTCCTGCTTCAATCTTGCTAACAACTTTTAGTGACAGTTCCTTTGGTATAAGATGCAAAGCACTAATATACTTAACTTTGATGTTATCTGAGTTCCATCAAAAGGAGCTTCCAAGAAAATACTGATTTTCTATATATATGAAGTTTTTAGCTTTCCTGATGGTATTGATATAAGCACTCTAGATGCTTCAATTGATGATATGATCTTTCCCACTCACAAAACCTACCATGGTTGCATCCTTATGAGTATTTAGAAAGCCATAAGCAGGTATCAAGTGCCCTAAAAATGGAATGAAATGGTTTGTCATATCTTCCATCACAGATATCAATACCACCAATGAAGCTCACAATCCTTCTTTTCTCCAAATTCCCATTTGGCATTTCACTATTAACAATCACAATCTTTTGGTGGTGTGTAAACATTGTAGCAACCTCAAAACATCGGACAATGCTTTGTATATTGTCAGGATTATGCAAGGATAGCACTGCATGGACTCTTATATTATAGAAGTAACTTCTTATGTCTTCATCATGAGTAGCCATAACTCCATCTTTCTTTAATAACTTCCCTGATGTTCTATCATCCTAAACAAGCATTAGGACAGTAACCCCTTCATTTGCCTACATCTTTAGAAGTTCTTTAAGTATTAAATCTCTTCATGGCCTTTTTCTACACAAGTCTCTAATTAAGGTGATTTATGTGTAAATAAACCATCCTGCTATGTATATCAAGTGTTTTTCCTTGTAAATGGCATCAAATACATCTTCCCAAAAGAAACCACTTGTCTTTGTAAGGTTATCCCTCAGAGTTGCATAATCAGTGTGCTGTCTTTGTAAGATTCCTCACTTAGCAAATCTAGCTTTGAGATTACTTCATCAAAGGCCTGGTTAGCTAGGTGACAAGCCTTAGAATATGAAATAGCATGTTAAAATTTGTTAAAGAGACTAAAACTTGATCCATACACTCTAAAAGAGATGGCATTAAAAGTTGTCAAGTAAAACTTAATCCAGGGCATACCTTTAAGGAAAGTTCAAAATTTCATAATAAAAGACAGAGTAGTTTACAGCTAAACCTAGTCAATAGAATGTGTGGGTGGTAACTCGACCACGCTGTAGTGGAAGCTACCTACAAGTATGTTTTCTTACAATTAGTGTTATAAATGGGAATTATTCATTGGCAATTCAACAACCAACAGCATACCCTATAACACAGTGAATGCAGTTGATATCTTTAGCTTAATGTAAGTCACAACAATAAAACCATAAAAGATCTAGTCCACGCCTTAATTTTCTCCCATAAGTATACAGAAAAGGAGTGACTTTTCTACCTATCATCAATGGATAGATATACTGCAATATATCACTAAATTTGGAGTATGCTCATTTGACTCCTAGTTTTGGTGCAACATGCCAATTTTACAGCATTCCTTTATGGTTGTTTTTTGTTTCCTGTATTCATCTATGATGGTTTGATGGCATTTTAGTGAAGTTTCCTTGGATATGTTGGTTTCTTTGTTGTGGCCACTTAGCTGCTATAAGTTATATTGTGATACCTCAATAATATTCAGTGGAGTTGATGATAAGTTTCAATGTTCTTGTTGTAATGGTTGTGCTCAATATTAGGACTTCTTGAAAGTTTTAGGACTTCAAGCTTGTTCTCTTTCCAGTGAGGTCAAGGACCTAATAGCTCCTTTTTAATTTCAATTACTTTTTTTTCTATAGTGTATTAATTTCAACTTCTTTTTTTGCACTATATTTATTATTTGTTTGTTCATGACTCCAAAACAAAAAATATATAAACATTTTATAATTTCAATTCTTAGCTAGGTAGTGTACTAGCCATGGTCATGTACAAATTTTGGATTACTTTGCCAAGGAACACAACTAAATATGCTAATGGTTTAGAGGTTTTTTTAGATTTTGCATTTTCAAATCGATCCGTTGAAGGAAAAATAAAATGTCCATGTCCTGATTGTAGATTTAGGCAATGATTGACTAAAAATAAAGTGTATGAACACTTGATACTGAAACAATTTCCAGTTGGATAGACAAAGTAGATTTGGCATGGGGAATCAAGTGTTATAAACACTTCGACTAGTGAGCATCATGACAATCAACCATTTATATCATAGTCTTATGAGAATTCAATTCAACAGATGATAAATGATGCTTTTGGGATCTCTAGACACAACTTGCATGAACATGAAGTACCACCAAAACTAATTGCTAAAGATGAGGAGTTCAATGTAAATACGGGTCAAAAGGAGAAAACTAGGGAATATCATAAGCTAGTTAGAGATGGTAATCAAGAATTGTATGAAGGATGTTTCAAAAAATGCTTGGGAAAGTGCCAAAAAAAATTACCAATTTGATAGTCCACCCTCCACTGATAAATTTCTATTCTTCTCTCTACTTGTTGATGATGGATTGACTATGTTTGCTGATTGTTGCTGATGGATTAGTTGTGTTTGTTGCTGTTGTATTTGCTGCATATAAATCATAAGTTAAAGTTAGCTTTTATAAATTGGATTTTCTACATTAATTCTACTATATTTTATTGTATTTGCTGTTATATTTTCTATTGTATTTTGCTGCATTTTTTGTTGTATTCTACTATTGTATTTTGCTATATTTGCTACTATATTTTCTACTGTATTGGTGTGATTAAATCATAGGTGTAAGTGAGTGTGGCTAAAAACAATAATGTTAGTTTCACTTTCACTCTTTGATAATAAATAAGTGTAAAACTAATATGATTAAAAGAGTAGTAATTCTTACAAAATGTAAAAACAACAATGAAGAGTAGTAATTTTCATAAAACTATTATGATTTTTCCATACATTGTTATATATGAATGATTTTTAAGATTAGTATAATGATTTACTTTAATTTATTTTACAACCACTAGATACAGGAAGTGAATATGTAGCAGATGCAAGGCTTTCTTCTTATGACAATCATGACACACAGCCTTGATTTAAATCCTTCGATTGTTAAATTATGTATAGGGTTATTAAATTCTAACGTTTAACAAATAAATATTTGAATATTTATTATTAATACAAAATTCGTATTCAATTTCATTTGTTTAAAATATATGTATTTATTGTAAATTATTCTTGTAGCAGGGTAATAGATAAAGGAAAAATTAAGACAGGGAAACAAAAAAAATTGAAACACTACATTTAGCAGTGGCTTTTTTGGAAAAAATTTCTAGAAAATTGTTGCTAAACGCATCAAAAACCACTGTTAGAAACATTTTTTTTTAATTTTCTACAAAACTACTGCTAAATGCAGCAAAAATCATCACCAAAAATAATTTTTTTTAAATTTTCTACAAAACAACTGCTAAATGAAGAGGAAACCACTGCAAAAAGTAATTTTATGGAAAACCAATGCTAAATTCAGAATAGTTCTAATGGTTGTAGTAACCACTGCTGAATTCAGATAAAACTGTTGCTATGTATAACATTTTCGACGATTATAGAAATTGCCGCTAAGTATAGAAATAACTGCCGCTAATACTTCCTAACTCATAAATCGGTGGCAGTTCCAAAAACTACCGTAAAAGGTGTTAGCGATGGTTAAAACCGTCACTAAATATACAAAAAAATAGTCGCTAAATGCATATTTTTTTTTATTATATGCATACTCAACATCAACAACAACAAACGTAGAAAATTCTTGCTTAGATGAAGTACGTTATGCATACTCAATAGCAGCAACAAAGTCAGACTCTATCGCATCCTTCTTCATCTCACCCTCATTTATATTATCACCAGCCCCTGCTTATTACCAGGTCCTCCTGCTTACATGTATCCATCACCACCACAACCATCCTAGCCAACGGTTCGATCATCACTAGTCGAAGGTCTTGGATAACATAATAGCAAGATACTACTCAGGATCTGGAGACTGATGATCAATTTTCCTCTGACGATATTGGACTGTAGTTATATTTTTATGTTTTTATTTGATTAATATGCTTCATACATTAATTAAAATACTATAATTTATGAATTATTTTACTAATTTATATATTTATATCTATTGGTGTGTGTTATATTTTAATTTCTTATTGTAATTAAATATAAATTTCTAGAAATTAGAGTTTAAAAAAATTAAAATTAATTTTTTAATACTAATCAAAATTATTTTTATAAAAATTTTAAAAATAGAATTTTAGAAAATTATATCAAATAAAAATTTATAAAATTATCCTTTTTCCATTGAATTTCTGATACTTTTTGGATAGATTTTTTGACAGATTTCTGATAAATTTATTGATCAATTGTCAACAGTTTTCTAACAAACACTCTAATGGATTTCTAATGGATAAAAAGAGAAAAAATTATATGAAAAAATCATCACTTCAAAATTCCTCAAAAGTTTATTTTCGATCATAGTTTCATCAATCACAACTTTTCATCGAAAATCCATTGTTTCCGATAGATTCATCATGATTTCCAATGGATTTTTCCATTAGAAATCACATTCTTTTTTTTTTTTTGTAAGGTCCTTTCCCTTGCCCTCCATTCTTAATTTCTTGTTATCTTCCATTCCTTTCCCCTTCTAACTCCCAAACATATATATATTATAAAAACATGAAAAATAATCGCTAAACCAGATAATTTTGTGATGCATCAAGTTGAGCAAATTATAAGTATGTAATCATCTCATAAATCAAGCAATTTGAACATCTAGTAGTTTCAAACTCAGCTCAAATGAAATAAGCTAATTATTTGATTCGTTTATATCTCATTTAGATCATGGGTCTAGTTTATTAAGCTAGGAATAGAGTTGAACTTTGAGTTGCTCACCAATTAGCTAAACTAAATTGACAATTGCATTTTATGAGTTCAACAAAAGAGCATAATGTATACACTAGTTACTATTAATAAGCGTGGCTTAAATATAATGCCAACAAACGTCTTGTTGAGAAATTAAAGATTGCTATTGCTGAGAAATTAAATTTCAGATTGTTAAAGTTAACTCTTATCAGAATATTACAACATTGATGAATTGTAACTTACATAAAACAAAAATGAAATTCATAAAGATTTGAACATCAAGCATTACATTTATTTTAGCAGCTGTAATCCGACATTAATAAATAATAAAATAACAAATATAATATTGTGAACTTGAAGGACGTCTCCTTGTCCAGGTAGCCTTGTCTTGTTATAATTAGCCAGTTATAGAAGAAAGCAACCTGTTTCAAGCAAGTTGACAATTTTAGAAAGCTAAAAGGGAATGTTAGTGATGCAATATTATCCCCTTTTACAGTTGCAACAAATACATCACCAAATAAAGAAATGATTTTCTTGCACGTAATTTTCCATTTTAATTAAGATAAAATTAACAATTTTAAATGCTTAAAATTGTAGGATATTGATAAAATAATTTGTGAATTATAAAAATAATCATAACAATTCTTGAATAATTCTTGATCTGTATAATTTTATTCCTCTATTATATTATTTAAAAATAAAATTATATATAAAGAGAGATAAAATTATATAGATAAAATATTATTCAAGAATCACCATGATCATTTTTATAATTTAGAAGTTATTTTATAGTGTTTTATAATTTTAGGATAAAATTTTTAATTTTATATTTAAATAATAGAAAAAATTATTTATTAAAAGAATTTTGTAAAAAAAATTATATTAAAGGATGCAACTCTTATTTTATGTTTGTTATGTTTTTTTCCCCTTTTATGCAATGTGCTGGGTATAGTCCGGACAAAAATCTCTTGGGAATACAGAGGGCATGTTTGGTAACTGTTTTTAAAAATAGTCTAATAAAAAAATATGTTTAGTAAAAATTAGTTTTAAAAATTTTATTCTAAAATCTTGTTTTTAAAATTATTTTTAAAAATAATTCTAAACTATTTTTAAAAATAATTTTTAAAAATAAAAAAATAGAACAAGTTTCCAAACAGGCTCAAAATCACTGAAATTCGATTTGTATTTATCTATTTTTTTTATTTTTCTGTCAAATTTAAAGATAGATAAATATATAATTTTTATGTAGAGTGAAATTTATAATTTTTTATATAATAAAATTTATAAAAAAATTATATGTCTATTTTTGTAAACATAAAAAAAGAGTAAATCCCTACCCCATACGTTTAAGTTAATAATATAAAAAAAGAATAATAAAAAAATTCGAAGCTTAATCCCTAAGCTTCTGTTGCGTGGCTTATTTGAAAAGCTTTCGCAGACGTGTCGGCGGTCACATTCAAAATTTATAACATGATGGGATTTGATTACGCGCATTCATGTCTTCTAGCCCTGACTCTCCAACCACTAGCGTATTGCCACAACATCGAAACAAATTATGAAATGACCGGACTGGCCTATCGCTTAATCGGCTCAGCGGTATCGACAAACTTCAACGCGCTTGGACGGGACTGGTGTCTGATCTCAACCGAGGATTTGTCAAAATATTTATGCCACACGTATTTTTATAATTTTTTTTATGAAAAATTAACAATTTAATATTTAAAATGATAAAATATTAATAAAATTAAATCTAAATTATAAAAATGATAGTAATAATATTTAAATGATATTTTAATCTATATAATTTTATCTCTAAATAATATGATTGAAGAATAAAATTGAATAAATAAAATATTATTTAGGAATTAGGATAATTATTTTTATAATTTAGAGATTATTTTATCTACATCTTATAATTTGGGAAATAAAATTATTAATTTTATTTTTATATTTTTATAATATTCTCATAAAATTTGTAAATTTTTAAAAACTAAAAATTTTAAGTTTTTTGTGAGACATGTTGATAATGTAATAGTTTTTTTTATAAATTTATTAAGTACAAAATTTGTATAAAATAATTTTTTATAAAAAAAATTTGCAAAAATTATATAATTAAAATTGTCAAAGTATAAAAGAAAACTTGCAATATTTTTATATACAAGCATTACCCTTCAATGATTACCATTACGTATACGATGCCAGTGTTAACTATGTGCCCCATAAGTTAAGTAACAGAAAGTTCAACGAGTTGAAAAAAAAAATATCAAAATCCCCTAACTCTATTAGTGCAAGAAATTCAAATTAACATCCGGTTTCATATATAAATCCCTATATACAAAGCTATCAATATCAAGGCACAAATCACATGAGCAATGTGAATGGTCTACCATTTAATTTCTCCACGATAAATTGATTGAAGTATATGCAATAACAAAGTTAGAGACCAATTTTTGAAAAATTACAAATATAAATTAATAAATATTTTTATGCATAAATTATTTTCAACTAGTTATATATGCATTTTAAAAAAATAAAAAGTAATAAATTTTGTATTTTTTTAATTCTTTATAAGCCTTGTCCAAGAAGCGCAAGATAATGAGACTTAGTTGAATTAAAAAAATTATAATCAAACCAAGTAAAAATATATTTTTTATCCTTTAACTTTTATCATATTTCAATTTTACCTGATAATTTTTATTTAATTCAATTTATTTTATGACTTTAAAAAGAATAATATTGAGCTTCTGCTAACAAAATCTGTTAGAATGATGAGATAATCTAAATAATCCTTAAATAAAAGTGATTTTTATACGAGATTATATATGAGAAATACTTGTGTTGTGGGGTTGAGTTGAAATTCTGAGATTTGCAAACAGTGTTATATATGTGGAATATCATTCTAATGGTTTTAAACTAGGTAGTACGGATACGCGAATACAGATACGGGGACGCGATATTTTTAATACACGAATACGATATTTTTAATGTGCAGATACGAGAAAATACCGATACTAACACATAAACACGACTACTATATAAAGCATCGATACTTCATAAGTTTTAAATGTACTGACCTTCTTCAACGACAATAGAGTTTAATATATCAAAGTAATTCGTCACATTAACTCTTCATCAAAATCAAATATTACTGTATCAGGTTTTTTCATCATTTTAATGGGCTTTATCAATAAAAGTTTAGCATTGTTTTATTTTTTAAAATTAAAGGGTAAAATTAAATCAAATAAAAATTAGAAAATAAAATTGAAATTGAGTAAAAATTAGGGGATAAAAAGTTAATTTTAACCTATAAAACATATGACTGAATTGACTATTCTTTCAAGGTGAAATCATGTTTAACTCTCGTAAAATTTTTAATCTAATTAAATTCATATATTTTTTTTATTTTTAAAAACATATACACGCTCATCTTATTTTTCTTAAACAAGAATAAAAAAAATTTAGAATATATTTTTTAAAAGAGAACAATGCAAAATGTGATTAGACTATTTTTTTTTTAAAAAAAGTGTAATTTATTCTGAAACATTCTTTGTAATGTTGGCAATATTATAATTTGAATATCAGAATGTGTGACATATGAATGAAACTTCGAATGCCTTTTTGTGTTTGTGCTAAGGGGGAGTGAAAGTGAGACAGTGGTGAGTTGAAGTGGAGAAGTGTAGGTGAAGAAATTAAAGGGATGAATGTGGGAATATAGAGTGTCTTGGTTGATGCAAGACTTATAAATAAATGTATGCCTTCTTCCACTTTGCTATATGTTACATTCTATGTTGGTTCGTATGTACATTTCTCTGCATTTTTACATAGCTTTAAGGGCACTCTAGGTTGACACTACAGCTGAACTCCCTCCCTCATTTTCTCTCTAAAGAGTTGAAACGTCCTATGAAGAATCAGGTTGCTCCATCTCCACTCATACCCACCGCCATCTTTTTTCTTTTTTAACTTATGGTTTTGATAAAATAAGTATTCTTATTACAGCTCTTAATTAGTATTAACACCCTTTTTATCATAGTGAATTCCCAAGAATTTAATCTTTTTGTAGATTCCCACCAACTTAAAATCTACAACAATAAAAAAAATTGTAAATTTTCTTACCACACAAGTCAAAATCCTTTTTTTGAAAAATTGTGCATAAGGTCAATGATTTCACCAAACAAAGACCAAGAAAATTAATATGAGTTTCCTCCTAAAGGGTAGAGAAATCATTTTTAATTTGATAGGAATGGAACACAAATCATATAGCTCTCCTCGTCTTGATGGCATGAGTAGTTACTATTGACTTAGAAGAATAATATTAAAATATGGTTCTCCCTTTATTAATATTAAAAGTAACTTACACTTATCAATTCTAATCTACTTAATCATATCAAACTTAGCACGATTTGGATAAATTGGACCAATTTAAACACAATTTTACAAAACACATCATACACACAAGAATATTATTAGTTCATGCATTTTGTGCATTTTCTTTCTCCTTTACTTATTCATTCTTTGCATTTTCTCCCTCCAAATCCCGCTCTACTTTCACATCTTTTTAAAGTTGGATAACACACACACCCTGTAATATAATAAAAAGATATGGGATTCACGTTGAAACCCATTTTTGAAACAATTAGTAAAATATCATTTGACTTTTGTGTTAAGTAAATACTGTGAAAAAGAACAGTACCGTATTACTTAATTAGGTATAAATAGCACTACATATATATATATATATATGATAACTCCACAAATAATTTTTACAATTAAATTTTATCAGATAGAGTAATTATGTGAGATTTTTGTGAATAATTTTAACATGTACTTAGCTTTCTTGTCTTTTTTTTTTTTTTTGTTCAATATATTTCCCAATTCTCGTGTGCGCACACAAGAATTTCTCAGCCTCACAAGAGAACAAAGTGAAAGACTTGTTTATAATAAACCGAAACCAAAAAGGGCCAACAAAGACCGCATTGATTATGTGATACAAGCGTATATACGGGAACATTGCCCAACTTAACGTCCAAGCAACCTTTCCTATTTCTTCAAATCCATTTCTTTTATCGCTTATACCCTTTGCTCTCTCTCTCTCTCTCTGGTAAACATACAAGAAATTGAAGAAGAAGAACCAGCAGCAGCTGGCGGTGCGGAATCCAGAAACAGGAAGAATTGAGAATCTTCTAGAACAATATTCTTTTGTATATTATCAGCAACAACAAGAAGGTAAATCAGGAAAAACGTGTTCTTCATAAAGGGACATACTATAGCACCTTTACCCTTTTTTCCTCTCTTCTTTATCCTTTTGTTTCTGCCTTTTAAAAAAAAAATCCTTTAAATTATTAAGAAACTGCTGATATTGTAGAAGAAGTGGAAGAAACGGAAAGCAAAGAGAGTTCTTTGAAGATTTTATGAGCAAAAGATCAGCAAACCTGAGAGATGACATGGTGCAATGACTCAGACGAGGAGAGGGGCAATATTGGAATTATCGAGCCCTCTGATAATCCTACTGTTATCACTTCTGAGACCAAACCCAGTACTGACATTCGAACCATTACTTGCCCTTCATGTGGCCACTTCATTCAATTTCAAGATCAGGTATAAAAGTTTTCATGTTTTCAGATTTTGATCTCTAAATATCCATTTATTCTAGGTTTTTCTATCTTTATCCTCTTTTTTATGATTTTTTTTAATTATTTTTCTTCTTGATTGCGGCTATGTTTTTTTTCTACGACTGCAATTTCGCTCAGTAATATTTATATTTGTTCGTAGTTGCAGCCGTTCCAACTTAATCGTAATTGCAACTACGATTGGAATCTTAAAACTGGTTTATAATAATTATCATTTTTATTATTTTTGTGTGTGTGTGAACTAGGCTGCAATTCATGACTTGCCTGGACTGCCAGCTGGGGTGAAGTTTGATCCAAATGATCAAGAAATATTGGAGCATTTGGAAGCTAAGGTTCTTTCTGATGTGAGAAAACTTCATCCTTTGATTGATGAATTCATCCCAACACTTGAAGGAGAAAATGGGATCTGTTATACGCACCCAGAAAAGCTACCAGGTGGAATGCTTTTTTTTAAAAAAAAATTATTTTTTTCCATTTTTTTGGTTTTTTTTTTTTTTTTCGTTTTATGCGTGGGTTATACTCATAATTTATATTCTAAATCAATTGAGAAACATCAGATTGATGTGCACACCACGCCATTGTTGCATGAAATTAAGATTTTATTAATGAAGATGATTTCTTATTTAAGCAATTAAGGTGTGGAGAATGACTGCTAAGACATTAATTTTCTGATATCAAAGATTAAATATTCCATTAAATGCTTTTTTTAGTTTCAATATCATGTTTTGGGTGGCTCTTTCAACAATCTTTGTAGATACATAGATTCAAAAATATAAAAAAAATTCTCAAAAATATTATATTTTGTGTGAAAATTGCATTTTCTCTTCTGTTTTTTCCTCAAATATTCTTTAATGTTTGGTTTTCAGTCACTGCTCTTAACCAACTTGGTTCATGTATATTACAAGGGACCATTTGCCTGAGTTGGCAATTAGTACCATGCTATATATTGACCTTATATTACATTAGCTTTATATAAATGTTATTTAAATATGAATTTTTTTAAAAAATTTATATATGAATGTGTTAAAAAAATTACTTATAATTATCAAGTCATTGAATAGGTATGAAAAGTAGACACTGAAATGTTATTTAAATATGAAAAATAAGAATAAAAAACATTTTTGTAGTTTTCTTCATTATTTAAATACTGAAATATTATCAAGGAAATTTTGTTCATTCTTTCTGAGGTACTTTTAGACTTTTTAAACATATGTCCCAGCAAGACTTGACCACAAACATATTAGGCAAAAATAATTGTACTTGCCAAAAGTGATTACCTCCTTAATCAAACACGCATCAAATTTCTTAATTCTTGTTCGTTGTTGCGTGTTATTAGTTCACTGTTAAAAAAGGATACAAGACATTGCTTATAAGTTTTGGAGAAGGCCCTTCAAGCTTTCTGGCCCTTCACATCTTCTTCCACAAGCTATATATTGATCAACTCAACATGCAGCTTGCAAAATTAATATGCCTCATTTAACCTTTTTGGTCAATTTATGTTGAGAAATGTAATTCACTTTACATGAAATCGGTGACAAAAAATTATAACTTACTCTTGAAGCAAGAACATTTTTTTTTTTTTTAAGAGAAGAGAGATAGACATATATTTATAAATATGAAATATATAGGCTCCACAAATATGGAGTCCCTTGCATTTTTTTTTATTTATTTCTTTACTCTTGGAGTAAGAATTTTCCTACTCTAAGAATAAGATAGAATGTCTCTTTATGTAAGGTTCTAAGGACAACAAAATTTCTCGTATACTTTAATTATAATATGTCTCCACTTTATCTAATAAATGAAAGTTAAAAGTTAATTGTCAACTTTTATAGATTCTAATGTCTTAAACTTAAAAAATCATATTCAGATTTTTAATACAGTATGAATCTCACAAAATTAATAAATAAACAATAAACTTAACAATTAATGTTTGGGGTACATTAAAAATTCTCCACAAATAAATCCCAATGCCATCTCTAATAAATTGACCCAAAAAATGATTTTATGAGATTCAAAACCTGGTTTTCCACTTGATTACATATATCTTATTATTTACTAATTTATGAATATTACTTTCTGTCTTTGTTTATTTAGTTGTATTCTTTGCTTTATTTTCCCTTTACATGTGTTGTTAGGCATAAATCTCATATATTCTAATATTCTCGTTGACAAAAAAACATCAAAGAATATTGTGTTTGTGAAATGGTATAGGTGTAAGCAAAGATGGACAGATCCGCCACTTCTTTCACAGGCCTTCAAAAGCATATACAACAGGAACCAGGAAGAGGAGAAAGGTTCACACTGATGAAGATGGAAGTGAAACAAGATGGCACAAAACCGGCAAAACCCGGCCGGTTCTCGTCGGCGGCGCAGTGAAAGGCTTCAAAAAGATTCTAGTACTTTACACAAACTATGGCAGGCAAAGAAAGCCAGAAAAAACCAACTGGGTTATGCACCAATACCATCTTGGCATCAATGAAGAAGAGAGAGATGGAGAATTAGTGGTCTCAAAGGTCTTTTATCAAACACAACCTAGGCAATGTGGTTCCATCATTAAGGATGATCCATATGAGAAGAGAATATTGAATGACCAAAGTGGGAATGATGAGAGTGCAATTTTAATGCATAGTAGCAAAAATGCAGGTCTTATGGATTATTACAGTTCTTCTAATCCATACTTAAATTATGAGCATACTGTGGTTCATCATCATAATGGAGATAGCCCACCTCAACTTATTCCAAACTTGGTTCTTCAAGGTGATGGCTCTTCTTATATTCGTTTGGCTATGGATGCATCCAAAGGAAGACTTCCCAGGAAATAGTACTATTCGCAAGAGAAATTCTTATATATTCCAGGTATAAAACGTATCTTTACTTTGATCTGATTAAAAAACAATTATTTGTCGGTTTTATAATTTTTTATTTGAAGAAGTAATTATTGGGATTTTCAGTAATTACAAATCTTTCGAAATTGACAAATAATTTTTTTTAATGGATCAAAATAACCATATATCAAACTTAGAATATATCAGAATTTCTCAGGAATTTCTTGGTATAGCAGTAGTGAGAATGACAATATATATTATAGGTGGTGATATATTGTTGTTAATAAACAACAGTATTTATCTAGGAAGAGAAATAACGGGATGTATCTCTATTGAGAATATTTGGAGGACTTGCCCATAATTGACTCTAGTTGAAGCTGAGAAGCAGGATATTGCAGTGTAATTTTATATATTTTAGTGTACAGGTAATTCGCAAAAAATGTGTGTTCAACGAGATTCCATTTGGTTTTGTTCTTCTACTATGTCAACTTATGCTTCTTCTTTTTTTAAATTTTTTTCTTTCCTCCCTGAATATATAAAATGACAGTATTGTTAATGTCAATGTGCTTATTAGTTGTATTTATTTTTTTTTTTGGGGTTGTTTAAATTATAGAACCTTTCTTTCTTTTTTTGTGAAAATAAGATTATGCTTAATGAGAGGAAAATTTTATTTACATAACTCTCACAATATTTGTCATATTTTTGTGAAGCCTAAGATTTTTACTCCTTTCATTTGCCTTGTTACAAAAAATAAGTTAGATGCTATTTTTCAAAATTTTACTTTCTTTGTATGTGTGAATGACTTGAAATATTTCATAAATGTTTTTTTTTTAGTGCATGATAAGATGTATAAATGCTATTCTTATTTTCAATTTACTCTTTCTCATAAAATTGGAATTTATTGAAAATTGAAATTTATTGTAGGTTTCAGTATCTTTATGAGAGGATATACATGTAATACTGAGAATTATAAAATGGCATTAACAAAACTTTATACTATTAAAATTAGTAAAACACAACTTAGATTAAGGGAATGATAAAAAGAAAAAAATGTTAAGTACACTCATGTAATAAATTTGTTCAATTATAAACTTATGCATAACACTATTAATTAATACTATTAAATAAGTTTTGTAATTAATTTAATGTAGAATTAACATGTAACGTCTTTAAATAATTTTTAATGTTTTTTTAAGAAGATTTTGCCTTCCCTTACAATTAAAATTCGATTTTGATTAACTTTGTCAGTCTTGCAAAAAACAAAAAAAAAAAAGGTTTGTTTGGAATCTGTGTGGAGCTGAATTTTGAAACCAGATATCATTGACTAAGCAGGTTCATTCGTCCCATATACATTAATTTTGAATGAGGAAAAGAGAACAGATGAAATCATGGTAACGGAAACATTATCCAGACTCAAGTTGTGGATAAGACTAAGGTCAACCACCAACGGCGTATGGAAGAAGTAGACACTTTCAGAACCTTTGAATAATGAAAAAAAGGTTGGAAAGCCACGCCTTTGCTGAAAGAATCACCGCTCCATATACTATGCTTCTCCGATATAAATACAGAGATAGATAATATTATATATAATATTATTATTGTGGTAAGTTTTATAATGGTAATTCTATTTAACAGTGATCATATATTTATTTAATATTTTCTAAAGAAATAAAAAATATTTAGACTGTTTAGTTGGTTATTAACTTAAAAAATAAAAAAAGTTACATTTTTTATAAAATATAAAAAGTTATCTATCCAATTCTCTAGATAAGTTTTATTTTTCATATTTTAAATAAAAAAAATATAAAAATATTCTTACAAAATTTAAATAATAATAAGACTATTTTTTTATAAATTTATTCAATGTCTTAAGAATATAGTATAATTTTTTTTTAAGTACATTTTAATCATTTTGATAATACTTTTAGAAAAATTTATAGTTGAATTAAACATCACATAAGAATTTATTTTGTCCAAAGTGCTACTTTCTTATCCCTAATTAAACAACTTTTAATACTTTTCACAAATTTCACACAAAAATTTACATTTTGAAAAATTTAACCTTTTGTAAAAAAAAAAAAAAAATTATGTGAATCAAACTCCTGGGGCAATGAAAAGAATCAGGACATGTATTAGAAATTGGGTTAACTATCTTATTACGGGACCAAGAACAAAGCCAACGCAAGTAGCTACAACTTTGTTTAGGTATTATAATGGAAAAATGTTAACTCTTGAGAATAAGGAGCATAGACACATGACTATATGACACGTGACATAATAATTTGATAAAATCACAAATTCAAGGACATGACAGTTTTTATAATGCATAGAAAAACATATAAATATTTAATTATTCATATACATTTAAAAAGTGCTCAAAGGTTAAAAAATAATATAAATGAGTAATTATTGAAATGTTAAAAATATGTTTACTATGTGTTGAATGTTTCGAAGGCATTTAACAAGCATTCATCAATCAAAATTGGATAATTTTAGTTTTTTAGGTATCTTATATATATATATATATATATATATGTGTGTGTGTGTGTGTGTGTGTGTTGAAATGTTGTAATCTGTGTGACAAAAATGTCAAGTATCTAACACATCCACATTGATATAGCTTGTTATGAATTTAGATTCCCCCCCCCCCCACCTTTCTTTTTTTCTTTGATTATACTTTTATTAAATTTAATATAAATAAATATAGAGTTTTTATATACAATGGAATTAAAAATTATTTTTTATGAGAAATAAAATTCATAAAAAAATTTATGTTTATCTTTCTCAAATATAAAAATATTATCAAAAGAAAAAAATAATTGAAATTCAATTGTTATGGAAGTCCTTATGTCTCATGAGAAATCTTACACACACTACTAAGACATAAGATGTATAAAGTTGTAACTTATCATATGCTTGTAATTTTCACTCAGATAAATATTACTTTTGCAATGTGAAAGAAGTGTTGGATTTTACCTTTTTAATTTTGAAAACTTAAAATTAGAATCTTAAATTATACAAAATCTTAAAATTAATATTCAATGTCTACTTAACTATTTGGTTCATCAAATTATATAATTTTTTTATGAATTTCTAAACACAAATCACATTATTATTTTATGTTGGTATATTAAACCATTTTTTTCACACATAATTTTTACCTTATATAATTAATAGTAATTAAATTAGTTATATTAAATTTTAATTAAATACATTCTTATAAAATTATGTATAAAAATAATGGGATAAGAGAAAAAAATAATAATATTATGATGCTTACGTAAAAGATTTATAACAAATCATATAATTTAAAAAAGGAATAATTAAATAGATGATAAGTGTTATTTCAAGATTGTGTATAGTTAAATATCTGATTCTAAGTTTCTAAAGTTATTATACAATTGTGTATCAAATATTAAATAGTATTATTATATTAAATCCGATAATTATGATATTCTATATAATTGGCTTACCCTAGCATATGATATATTATCTAAAGGGATCCCCTAAGTTGTTGCGAGAGGATATCGAAAACTGTTTTCTAGTCTTGGAATTTTTTTTTTGTCATTTCTAGTCTTAGATTCTTGGGTGATTAATTTTCCTTAACAAGTAATAAAAAGTACCAAATCATGGGAAATATTATTCACCCTTAACTTCTTGACTAAGGTATAGTACCAAAAGAGTGTGGAAAAAAGAAAAAAGACAATGTGAAACATATAAACGAGAAAAAAAAAATCAAAGAACCATTTCCTATGTCATGGGTTGCCTAGATTGCTTGAGTGCTAAGTGTTGGTTACACAGATTTCTAAGTTTAGATAAATTATTTAAACCATTTAACAAAAATCTATTGGAATTTTAGTCTAAAACAGAAGAAATAATGGCACTTCATTGATTTTCTCTCACTCAAATTCACATCATATTTTCTTGGTAATATTTAATCAAAGATACTATTTTTTTTCTAACAAAATAAGTTTACAATTTTAGAAAGTAATATCCCCTCGTTAGGTATAATTGATATGAGACTTTGCCTTACATAAAAGCAATATTACAGCCTGTCATATAATGTATAAACAATCTTAGAACTACTGGATTTGGCCTCTAATTAAAGAACTTGCACATAAAATTCACATGAAGTTCATTATCGTATAATAACTATGTAGCCCTGCATAATGTACGTACACATATTTTTAATTTTTAATTGGAATATTAGATCTTGAATGGCCTTAATTTTAATTTTAAACACTTCCAAAATTTAAGGAGGATTTTGCACCAAAGAATAGAACAAGATAAAAACTCATTCAATAATATAATTGTACCTTGTGGTGCAATTACAAAAGATGTGGAGATAGTTTAATAAACAGTTATTTGATCAGTTTTTTAATTCATTTAAGAGATTTTAATTATTTAATCAAGTTAATTTATTATTTTAATATATAGTAAATGTTTGCTTGATTAACGGATTGATCATTGAAAATTTAATTCTAATAAATTGGAAAACTTCACTATTGACGGTATGATCCAGTCAACAAGTAAAGTCTAGTTAATCTTCAAACTGTAGATGGTGAGTGTTTAAGGAAGAAACTGAGAGGGAGGAAGAACAGAGGATGCCCAAAGCTTTTTAACGTGGTTCAGTTAAAGTCAATGTAACCCCTACGTTTACGGTGGTTATATTTGCTTTTGTATAGTGGTTTCTCTATATAGTTTAACAGAGTTTTCATACATCTATACTTTTATTATTTTGGCACAGTTTTTGCACGTATTTTTTGCTATCCATTACAATGATCTTTCCCCCTATTTATAAAGGCAGGGAGGTTACAAGTGTAATTTGACAAATCATAAAACTATCTTTTCCGTCGTATTGGGCAATAAATACTAGATAATTCACTATCAATTTTTGATAGCTGATCTATCAGTTAGGAGTATGTGTCTCTGACTGCTGACAAGACTTTGGTGTTCTATACCTATATTTGCAGTAACTTGCATGACAATCTGAGTTCAAGCTAGGCAACCTACTGGCTAGCTCGCTCAACCTTATTCTAGAATAGGGTGGGCCCTTCTCAACTAGGCTGGTCCATTAGGCCTTTGTCAGCCCACTTTGCATTGCTTCTAGAAATATCCATAGCATTAGTCCCCTCAGCTTTCAATTCACCTTGTAAACTGGAAGTTATAGTTCACTGGCAAAGCCCTCACTTTCAATTTACCATGTTGTCATTTCAAACTTCTTACCCTACTACTTCATCCGACTATGCATTCAATGCACATTTTTTTATAGTTGTTAGCATGGCAACCTTGCTTTTTGCTAGACCGCTTGATTAAGAACAGCTAGATAGTCTCTGGATTCTTCGATGAAGCTAGACTAGTCTATATAAAGTGTGAGAAGTCTTCTTTCTTTTCTACAGAATGACCTGATAGGTGCATTAGCTGAGCCCCCCATGCTTCTGACAATATGGGCTCTTGGTGAAATGCTATAAAGCATGTATGACCTACTGTGACAATTCCTCTATGAGGATCCTAGAAAGTTTTGTTATAGGAAGCTCCCATAGACAATTCCCCTCTGAGGATCCTGGGAAGTTTGTTACCTTTTTTTGTATCCTCCTTATTGGTCATGTTGAATAATATAGCTTTTTCACCCTTGTTCTTTGGCCTCCTTGCATGGTAAGTTAAGCCTTGGGGGCATTCAAGTTGGGGAAGAAGCTCTTAGCTTAGGAAGGAAGACGAAGAAGAGTTGAAGCAGTTCAGCTTGCTCATTAACCATCTAACTTGTTGGAATTCAGCTCTTCCTCTTAAGATATGTTAGCTGTAGGCTTGCTTTAATTTGTACTCTTGAATCTTCATAGAAACTTACCTCATTGAAGGGGGTTATTAATGAAGCTTTATGTAATATTCTTGTTTTTCCCAAGCACGTGATATTGGTGGTTTAGTAGGTTGCAGTTGGTAACATGAATGAGTTCCTGCAAAATAACTTAATAAGCGTTAGATAAAATGAATGCCTGATAGGTCAATCAACCTTAGATAGCATAGATTAAATTAATATAAAATGGGCTTCAACCAATAAATCATGATTTAAAAGGATATGTGCCATACTGAATGACCAGGTGCCTCGTAGGTGGCACAGATGCGCTTTAGCCAAAACAAGATTGAGTGCCCAGGTAGGTTGTATGGATGTGTCTCAGCTAACAAAAGATTGGGTGCCTAGGTAAGTCACATGGATGCGCCTCAACTAGCATGGGTGCCTCAGTAGGTCACACACATACGCCTCAGCCAACACAAGATTAAGTGCCCAGGTAGGTTGCATAGATGCACCTCAGCTAGCACGAGTGCCCAGGTAGGTCACATGGATGCGCCTTAGCTAGCACAAGATTGGTCGCATGAGAGCTTCACCTTAATAGCAACTTAAATGTGGTGTAGGCTAGGAGCTATAGTCTATTGCTTGCAATCTACAATCTTTCAAGTCATTTAGTGTGCTTTTGCTCATTTTATTTGCGACTCTTAAGTTTCCACCATTTACCCATCTGATTATTTCTACCTTCGGTGAATGCTTTTTACCAGGCTAGTGGCAACTTACTACTAGCACCCGTCAAACCGTCAGATTATGGGTATTTGATGGGTTCCTAGATCCAATAGTGAGACTGTTCATGATATAACTTAAGGAGAAATCGTTCCCTCTTTCATTTGCCATTTGAAATCTGAAGCTTCCAAATTCCTCTTTCTCATTCTCTCTCTGCCAAGTCTATGACCGTCCATCTCCACTCACTATCGTTAGTGCTATTCTGGCTCACTAAGCTCGTGGTCTAGGTTTTGATTACTAAATAACAGCTTCACAGATGTTTCGGACCTTCTTTTTTGGTTAACATGGTGAGTTTTCTCTCTCTGATTTGTGGTTTCTTAGTGTCTTTGTTTTCCAATTTGTGTGAGGTTTGCTTGCTTATGGCTAAAAAAATCTAGAATGTCAGTTGAGCTTGTTTGCTTGCACATTTTCTTTGGTCATATTTGGTTCATCTAGTCGATCAATCAGTAGATGTTAGGGTTTCTGATTATTGTTTAAGCCTTTCATTAGTTTTCTAGGCTTCAGTGGCCCAATGGTTAAGCCTCCCATGTCTTTGGAGTCTGGGTCTTGGTGATTCGAGGTGTGTACAACCTGCTACACAAGAAATCCTCTGTTAGGATAGATTTCTTAACATTAAGGGTGATCTGCCTTTAGCGACCTGATCATTTTTTCTTCTTTTTTTTGTGTAGTTGTCTCCACCTCGTAGACATCGCGGTCACCAAATAGGTAATAAAGATACTGACTCCCTTTAAGGGAGTGAAGAGCTGCTTCATATCTTTCGGGAGGTGACCTCTCAAAGTGGTGAGGTCACAGAGGAGTTCGCAACTCACTCTGGACTTGAGGGGTTTTTGGATTGCTCACCATTTGCACATCACCCCTCAAGCATCAAATTTAGCGAGATTGAAGGGATAGCCCATACATATTGTTTTCCAAAGGGTTGCCATATTTTAGCACCTTCTTCCAATGACCTTGTTGCTCTCCCTCCTCCAAAGTTTATAATGATCAGTATCCAATATCTTGATGCCGAGTTCAGATTCCCAATCCACCTTTACATAGTTGATTTTTTGAATAAGCTAAAGCCTACCATTTTCTAGCTAACTCCCAATTCATATTCTCAGGTAACCTCCCTCATGCTTTTCTTCCTTAAGAATGGCCTTCCACCTCCTTCGGTTAGAGTCCTTTATAACCTTTATACTATCAAGACTATCGGACTATGAGACAGGATTTATTACCTCTTAGCCCATCCGTCCGTTTATAAAAAAAATTTGCCTCAAGGGGACACCAAAGGGAAATCCAATATGGGAAACTATAAGACTCGCTGGTTTTACATCTTTTTCCCTTCCTTGTGTTATCTTCAAAACTTTGCTTTTGTTTTAAGTCCTAGTAAATAAGTTAATGGGATATAGGCTAGCTCTAGTATTAATTTTACTTTGTATTAAATCTGATCTTCTATTGTGTCTTGCAAACGAAGTTGGGAAGGAGAAGCCAGTGCTAAAAGTAGAGGAAACTGAGGTGCTTAATCATTTCATTGCCCTTAAGGATCTTTAGAATGACCTGAGGTTTGACAAAGAGCTTCTGCAGTCACAAAGGCTCTCTCTTACCCTCAACATCGAGCTTTTGATAGCGCGTGAGATATTAGAGCTCATGCAACTAGAGAGGTCATTCTAGTGGACTTTGGGGAGTGTGGAAATATGGTGAGACTTAATCTTCTTGTAGCCCCAGCCCCTACTTTTGCCAAGTCGAGACCTACTACCACTTTGACTTCTGTCCCTGCTGGTTGTCCTTTCTTTTTGGCAATTACGGCAAAGACTTCACGTGCAGCGGTCCCCATTTCGTGGCTGGAAACGGTTGAGGTCACAAAAAGACTAACGAGGTCTTTTGGTCATGGGGAAGAGTCTCCAACCGAGCCTCCTTCCAAAAAATAGAGAACTAAAAAAGGGAAGGAGGTAGCTGCCACTTTAGAAGGGGAGTCCAAAGATGTATCGAAAGAATGACTTAATGATCTATGCCCCAAGATAAGAGAGTACTATGGTTTCCTTCACAAGCACATAGATCGGGTCTTAAGGGGCTATACAAAATCATTGGAGTCTAACAATATGTAGGTGATGACTTAATGGGCTCGATGGTTCATCGCTTTATGCTGGTAAGTATAATTCTTTCTCTCCAACTTTTTCACTTGTGGATAATTTAATGATCCCGATCTTTTCAGGGCACAGTGGAGACAATCAAGTTAAGGGATGAGGTCCTTTCCTACGATAAGAAGCAGAGCAAGCTCAAAAGTGACAAGGCTGCTTTGATAATGGAGGCATTAGAGTTAAGGAAGAAATCACAAGATTACAAGACCCAACTACAAAATGTTGAGGTAGCCAAAAAAGAGCCAAGAACACATTACTTCACAAAACATCCAACCTAATCTCAAAGCTCCATAAAGCCATTGACGAGCTGAGGCAGTTGCAAAACAAGCTAGATGTGATGGTGATATGAGCTAAGACCACCAAATAGAAAGAGGAGGTAGCTAAAGATAAGGCCGTTCGTGCTAAAGATATGACCACCCAAGCCAAAAAGGAGGTTACCTGAGTTAGGGGGAGACTGTCACTATGATCACACAAGATAAAGATGCTGTGGCATCTAGCACTATTGATAACTTTCTATGCACTCTATGGAAAAGGAACCTAGACATGAACTTTACCTTTTTTGGGTAGGGATGTTGAAGCAACTATACAGTGTTTCATAGAAGTTTCAACTTTAGGAGTAGAAATTGGTGGTGAGGGTTCGATTGCTCAAGGCGATACCCAGGTTGAAGTTAGCTCATAGGGCAAAGAAAAAGCTGCAGCGAGGTCTAAGGAGTGATAACAAAATATTTTACTCATTTAATTGTCCTCTCACTAAGCTTTTTAAGGTCCAAAATTACTTACTTTAAGTTGTTTTATTGTATATTCATAGTGTGATGTCAATTGGATTCATTATGAAAAATTCTGTAGTATTTGGCTTTATTGAGCAGTTTCTGTACTTTGGTTATAACTTGAGCTACACTTGTCCAGTTAATGTGATTCTTACCTTATAGAAAATTTAAGACATAGCTCTACAACATTTATGAAGACCTCCAAGGATGAATCTCACAATTGGCTATTTGAATTTGGAGTTAAATTCAAAACCAGAATACTATCTTAGCCTATCTCGAGTAGCCAGACCTCTGAGCATTCATAAGGCCGTATCTGGAGCTATACAAGTCCAAATAAGGTCAAACTAAGCCCACATGGAAGTTAAGACACGAAGTTACAACTTTCATGAAGACTTCCAGACCTGAATCCATCAATTTTGGCCTGCAAATGGAGCTGCAAATCAGAGGCAGAATGCTGATGAATTAAGCCTCTGCAAAATTGGATTTTTAAGCCCCAATTGGCATGCAAATTAAGCCCAATGGACCATCTCTTGCACCAGCTCACACTTAACCAACTGAAAGTCATTAAGACAGTGAAAAATCAGAGAATATAGCCTATAATAGCACAGAACATGCAAGAGGAATGGTAGCAAGTAACCAAACTATACCAGTTATCATTGCCTACTCACTAACCATGTAGCTAGCTTCTCTTTTGCCCAGGCAAAGTCCTTTTAATTTTAGGCTTTTTAGTTCATTTTTTAGGAAGTTTCAGCAAAATAGTATAGCACATTTTTCTTTTATTTTCTTTGTAGTTTTTTGCCTTCCATGGAAGGCTAACCAATTGTAATCAGTCCAAGGGATTAACAGTTTGAAGCTTAATGTTAAGGTTGTGGTTTCACCTTACATTCATTTGTTTGTCATTTCTTCTCCTTTCCTCTCTATTTTTACTGAGTTTTCTAAATTGAATGGCTTCAT
>JANHAO010003063.1:0-26986 GCA_026873985.1 Saraca asoca | reverse complement strand
GTGAAGATAAATGAGATAGAGGATTGGAAAGTTGTAATTCATTATGAAGAAGTTGAATTTTTACATGAGATGGATGGCCAAGTCTGAAATGTCATATATCACTCATTATTATTTCAATGTTTGAAAGAAATGAATTACAAGCAGTAGTGTCTAAGTCTAGAAAATATAAATTCTTCTCTCTCCTACCCTTCCCAATCATCAAGCCTTGAGTAAAGTCCTGAATCACACACAAATCAGAAATGAAATCAATATGACAATTGTGACTAGGTATGAGAGAGCTAACACTGAGAAGATTAAAACCAAATTGCGGAATAAAAAGCACATATATTATGCAGAATCAAGGTGTTAGATAATGTCACAAATCCTATTCTATCAATACTGACAATTTCACCATTGGATAAAGTAATAGAAGTGTTGCAAACTAAACTGGAATGTGAGAAAATAGATAGACTACAACAGACATGGTGCGTAGCACCTATATTAATCACCTAAGCATCAAGAGGAATAAGATGGTGAGAAAATGAGAGAGTAGAAAAAGAATTACCATATACATTTGGGATTGAAAGGTCAGCAACGGATTGAATATCAGGAGTGGTATTATGAGTTAACTGCCAACTGAGGTAGGCAATGAGTTATTGTACCTGATCGTTCGACATAGAGGTTGGCATAGTATTCTGTGGCAGAGCAGAGCTCATGGCTGCGGAAAGAGAATTAGAGCTCGTCACTATTGAGCTTGTTGCCATTGTGGGATTAGAGGTCGCTGTTATTGAGCTTGCTAGATTAGAGCTCCTTAATATTGAGCTCGCTGCCACTGAGGAATTAGATTGAGTTTTTGATTTAAACTTGTGATCGAGTGAATATCCATGAATTTTGTAACAGTGATCTATTGTATGTCTGAAATTCCACAATGAGAACACTGTGGTCGATCACGTTTGGACTTGCCCTGAGATGAAACTATAGCAATAGAAGGAGGAGCTATAAACGTGTGAAATGCCATTGATTCAGCTAAAGCTAATAAAGGTTGAGATACAATAGTTCACTATAGTTCTTCTTGAACAACTAAATTGAAGGCCTTGGCTACTAAAGGTAAGGGATCGAGCATTAAGATCTGACCTCGTATTGCATGATATGATTCATTTAAACCCATCAAAAATTGCATCAAATATTCTTGTTCTTGAAATTCTATCCAAGCTTTCATACCACCACAAGTACAATTAGGAATGAGTTGAAAATGTTTGAGCTCGTCCTAGAGAAGTTTCAACCGTGTATAGTAACTATTGAGGTCGAGAGATCCTTGAGTTAGTTTATGAAGCTGTTGTTTAATTTGGAAAATCCATGGAGCATTACTTTGTCGGAATCGGTCATATAAATCAAACCAAACAGCTTGTGCATTATCCAAATAGAGCAAACTATCTGCAATTTCCTTCGAATTGGCATTCAGAATCCACGATGTAATCATGTTGTTACAGCAGGACCAAGCACCAGCAAAAGGATCTGCATATGGTGGTTTCAAAATCGATTTGTCAACAAAATCAGCCTTATTTTTGGCATTTAAGGCCATGAGTATAGCACGGCTCCATGTATTATAGTTGGGGCCGATAAGAAGATGTGAAACGAGAGCAAGAGTTGGATGGTCATCATTCTGTAGAAAATACGGATTTCAATTGTTATCAAAAGACTTGGGTGAAGTCATGGAACTGGATTATGAAGAAGGAGGTGTAATAGGCTGAAACCTGTTATTGTTCTGCCCACCTCGCGCCATCAAGTGATAGAAGGATAGCGCTCTGATACTATATTAAGAATAGGAAGTACACATTTAAATATATTGCTCTCATTACTTATCTGAATGAAATACATGAGTTTATATAGCAGAGGACTCTATTTATATGCTAAAAACGTGAAATACAACTCACCAAAATAGAAAGAAACTTCTTATCCCTAGCTGCATAACAGAAAGTAGGATAACAGAAAATATGAAAGGGAAAAATAATTTATTACACTATACTAACACACCAGAAATGTTAATACATAGCCTTTTGGGATTGAATGCCGGCTACATAGTCTTGTGTGTTAGTGTTACTATCCTCGTATTATAATTTTCATTTTTATTTCGTATTTTTTTTTATGGAAAAATTGATCCTATTATGAACTTTACATTCTTTATTATAAATTTTACAAGAGAATATGAGAATTCACGTTTAAACATGAAAGACGTATCATACACATGTACTATAAATATTGAATTAAGTATAATCGTAATCATAATTAGTGGATGAATAATGCTACAAAGACCAATATGAGAATATGTCTTTGGCGGGACTAGCGGTGACAATAAAGTTATGTGATTTTTTATAATTATCGATTGAAAATTTTCTCAATAATAATTATTCTATTTATTATATAACTCTTCTCAAACATATAAAAATTAATTGAATTATCATCTTTGAAGTCCAATTCGATTTAACAATAAATTTTTTAGTAAACATCTATTTTAGTAGATTGCTGACTTTTTGTTCTTCCTTCTATCATTTCTGTTATAAAAATAATACAACGTTTCTAATGGCACGGTCTTCTGGATGTGATGGTCGCACCCACATCCGAATTAATTTCTCAACGCCGACTTTCCAGAAACTTTACATTTTTCTTTTTTCTCAACGCGGACTTTCCAGAAACTTTACATTTTTTTCTCAATGCGGCCTTTCCAGAAACTCTACTGTTTTGCGCACAGCACCCAACCGTTTCAAGGCTGAGCGATACTAAGGACTGGTTCTATAGAATTTACTTATATTTATATTTATAAAATATTATATTTATTTAATATTACACATAAAAATTTTAATATAAATAATATTTATTATTTTAAAAAATAAATTATTTTCTTCATTATCATAATATTATATATTATTATATTAATTATAAAATATATATAAATGATATAAAAATCTTTTACAGATATATAAATAAATGACATTTTTTTAATAAAAAATAATTTTCAACAAAATAAATAGAACATTAATCTATATTTAATTTGATGGCAAGCAAAATACGTGAGCTATATATGTTTTGAGATGAAGTAGCTTGGATCGAATAACGCATGTGATTCTTTATTTGATAGATACGTAAACGTGGAATATATAATTTTCCAGAAGAAGGAGTCGAAGAATAGAATTTTGTTAAGACTTCAATATTTAATTATTTAATTCTTTTGCTAATTTAGCACATTGATTGCCAGCGTTGACTAAAGGCGGCTCGGTAGAGCTTTTGTCACGATTACCTCTCAATCTGATATTAGACATATATCTAAAGTCATGAAAAAAAAAAGAAAATTCTGGATAAAATACATTGTATTTCATTCAATTATACTCCAATTTTACCTTATTTCTATCAACTTTAAAATTCAACACTTAACATCTTCAAGGATTTAATTTAAATAAAATTACTATTAATAAATGTTAATTTTAAGGAAAAAAATATACTTTACATTTTTAAAATTTTGTTGAGTGATAAATTAACTCTTTAAACTTTATAAATTTATAAATTATACTTTTAAACTTTAAACAAAAGTTAGAAATTATTTTCCTAAATTTTTTAAAAAAAGTTATTAAATAATTAATTGACTATTAATTTTAATCCTAAACTAATAAAAATATTGTATATATATTATTGAGATCACATTTTTTCTCAAATAAGATATAAAATTTATACTGAACATATTATTGGTTTTAATAATTATTCAAATTTAAATCATAAAAATTATATTTTTGTGATAAAATAAGATATTTAATTCAAGTTTCACATTTTATAGATAAAAAATAAATCTCGCAATAAATTATATGTAATACATTTACTAGTTTATAATTAAAATAAATAAAATATTAACATTTTCATAGCTTCTTTAAATTTTAATGAGTGTAAAATATATTTTTCCTAATATGCAACTTTTTTGAAGTATAAAATATAATTTATAAGTTTTTAAAATTTAAGGAAATAATTATCACTTACTGAAATTTTGGCTATATAAAGTGTATTTTTCTCTGATTTTAATATAACTTTATATTTGTCAATTGTCTTCCTTATTTGCGTAGGAAAATTGATTGGGATACGCTCCTTCTCTGTTCTACCATTTTCTATTTAAAATATTTTCATTTTCTTATTTTCTTTGTTCAAACAACTTTAAAAACAAAGCTTTTTTACTTGTTATTCAAACTTGCCTTATTCAAGATTAATGACTTATCATCAATATTATAAACACATTACAAGTAACAAATATCCAAGTAACCAACATAATTCTTTTAGTTATTTCAAATCATATAGGTGAATTGTAATAATTCTATTAAAAATAAAGAGAGAGAATCAAAAGAAAAAAAAATTATGAAATCAAAATTATGAAAAATTAAAATATATTAATTAATTTAAATGATCAAAATAACACAAAATAAGTCATAAAATTATGTTTCTTTAAGTTATTGTTTCATCAAATTGGTTAAAGAATTGTAATGTTTCGTAGAAGGAGAAATTTCACCAAGATTTCCCTCAATTTATCACTAAAATTCCATGCAAAGAATCAATCATTTTTGTCGCTGTCACAAACCTTGTCAGCAACTTTACTAATAAAAAAGTCAAGTATTAGTTTGTACGAAAGGGCTAGACATTCAAAGATTATTATGAATAATATTTGGACTGATAATTTTATTCAAAGTTTAAACTTTATAAGATTAAGTATGGTGTTTTAAAGTTTAGGGGCAAATTGATATTAACAAATTATTCAAAAAAATATAGTGTATTTTATTCACATTTTAATCATTTTATTTTTTTTATCATTTTTTTATAATGATAAAAAAATTTGACATAAAATTTTTTCTTGTGACTCCTATTATACGTTAAAAAAAAAAAATTCTGATTCCACTGCTCCTAAAAACGATGAAACATGATTAAGTAGAAAAACAAGGACATCCAAATTTATTTTACCCTAGTATTTAACGATGATGAAAGATCAAACGACAGCAGCTACAGAACCAGGAGATTGTCGTTTTAGAAGTAAACTCCCAATTGTTTGGTTCACCGAGATAGCTCTTGTCGTTCAGTAATTCCTATGACTAGGGCGCTTATGCTTTGTTTGGATGGAACATGAAATGCATAGAAGTGGTTAAAATAATTTTTTATTATTTAAAAATTATTTTAGTAAAGAAAATGAATCCAAATTTTTAAAATTTATTTCCTCCCAAATTGAAATGGAATCAATGGGATGGAATGAAATACATTTTTAATTAAAATTATATTTAATTTTTATCTTTTTTTTTATTTAAATATTCAAACAAACAATGATAATCCCCTTTCCTTTTCTTTCCATTCTATTATGTTACATTCTATTCCATCTTCTCAAAACTCTCAAATATAACCTTACTGCCAAATATAACCTTAGTATTCTGTTTGCTGGTAGCGACGGAGGGAGTAAGGGAACAGTGAGAATGGAAGAAGAGAAGGCAGTGCTAGTAACACCCGGCGAGGTGCTCGGCAGAGCCTCTGAGGTTAAAGCCGGAAGAGGTGCATACGCGGCGTCTCACAACAACACCGTCTAAGCCTCCCTTACTGGTTTCCGCCGTACCATTTCTCCTTCCCCGGAGTCTCCTGGCCAGGTTCCCACAATCACTCTCCTAGGGTTTAGTTTTTTTCTTTGTCTTATCGCTAGAGATGGAAATGCGTCAAGCTATTCGTGAGCAGCTCAAGATCAACTCCGCAAAAATTTCGATTCGAATTGGATTTTCAACAGTACAAACCTTAACGAGCCGAGCGAGCTCGATTAATGTATATGACGAGCTTTAACCTCATGTCATTACTTGAATTTCTTGCTAGCCTAATAATAATAAAAAAATACTTTTATTATATAATAATATAATACATAAACAATTTAATTTAATTACATTAGTAATTAGCTTTTGGTGAAGTAATAAGTTTTCTAGTATCTATTACTTATATTTGATGGAAATTTTGGATTAAATAACATATTGCTCATGTAAGTTCTTGTGAACTCATTTAAACTCATATTCAAGTTAAATTCAAGCTTGAACTTGAATTTTTTAGGCTCCATGAGCTTGAGTTTGAAATCAAACTCAATTATTCTTGGTGAGCTCAAACTTCAGCATACAAATGTTCGGCTCGACTTGGTTCACTTGCACCCATATTCATCACTGAGAGAAGATCGTCTGAATATGATGATCATTTAACTGTTCTGATATCTTTATCTTCGTTAAGCCATAGGGGGATGAACAATTACTTGTTTGGATTGAATCGATGAGAGGTTGAGGATATTGGCGATGCCCAAACTCCCCATTTCTCAAAATCTTTCCCATGTACTGTTTTAGCTTAGTTAATGGAAACATAACATTCTTATAATGGTTGGTTTAGTTCTAAGTATATAAAATTTGGCCTAAATTTTGTTGTTTTTTAAGTAGTTGAAGTTCTTGAATGTAGTTGCTGTAAGTATGCAGCTCAGTGGTTGAATGTTTTGTGGAGGAATCACATAATTTATTTCATGTTTATTATTTTTTCTGTTTTTAGGAAAAGCTTGGCAGCATAGATGTTCCTGTGTTTATATATTGACAATTGCAATATACAGAGATCAATTGTTGAAGTAACTGGGCATAAGGCCCATGGAGCTGTTCCAGAACCTGGATCCGTTGTCATTGCACGGGTACTTTCTTATTGATCTAATCTATGTATAACGGCATAAAACTACTTAATAATCTTTCCTTAAGCTATGTTTCTAGAAAATTTAATCTTTTCTGATAATTATAGCATCCATTCTTTTCGTTCTTTCTTACCTAGCCATTGAGGTTATCATATATTTTTATCACCTTATCATATTAGAAACTTCACTTGAAATCTCCCCTGAATAATCAACACAAGTCAGAATCTTGGTTTAATAATCTTCCTAGTTGGATCAGTAGAAGAATATTGGAATAGGATTTAATTTAAATTGTTTTTCTTTTTTGAGATTGTCATGTTTTAACTTTGTTAGGTCATGTTATAGTCTGATGACATGAATGATTGAGGAAACTTTGTGCCAGCATGATTGCACACTGTGTCCCTGTGATTGTGTTTGCTAATGTGTGTGTATGTTATGAGGTTTCTTCCTGTCTGTTTTAAACAATCATGCCTTTTGGGGTATGATAGGTCACCAAAGTGATGGCTAGGACAGCTGCAGCTGATATTATGTGTGTTGGCCCTAAGTAGGTTCGAGAAAAGTTTACTGGCATAATCAGGTATGCTGTATGCCATGCTTTTGCTATGAGTAATTCTCTTGGGCAAACCATAGGTGTATAAAAATGGCAGAAGGTAAAGTTATTTTTCATTACATGTTAGCAACTTTGTAGAGAACTTTTTCTTTTGTTAGCACTCAATAGGTAGGCCAACCAATCAATTGAGTTTCATAGAAGTTCTTCCTGTACACAAATTTAACATTTTCTTGCTAAACCTGTATGCTTAAAGTTTGTCCATCACTTGATTTAACTTACTTAATAATGTGTCTGATTATTTTGATATCACATTTATCAAAAAACCTTGGGAAGTTCAGATATTTTATTTATATGGTTAGAGAAAGTATGTTTATGTGTGAAATATGTGCGTATTTATAGTTCTTATTTTGATGGGCAACAAGATGTAAGAGCAACTGAGATTGATAAAGTGGATGTGCACCAATCTTTCCGTCCTGGTGACACTGTTAGAGCTCGTGTGGTATTATTTACTGTTGAAGTGTTCTAATAAATCTTTTGCATTACATTTACCAAATGGCTCTTAAATTGATTCCTTGGTGGTCGAATTTTCACCTTTTTTTTTTTGTCAGCTTTCTCTTGGAGATGCACGGGCATACTATCTATTCACTGCAAAGAATGAACTTGGTGTTGTCTCTGCAGAAAGCACTGCTGGTGAGATTTGAATTTATCAGCCCATTTCACTTATAGTCTACCTTGTTACTCAAGTCTAGTTGTTCTAGTTGCATTTATCATTTTGTTCCTCAGTTTGTCTATTCAATGCTTTTGGTCTCCCCTGTATTCTTGTCAAAATCCGAGTCCTGGTCATATCTACACACTGTCTCAACTTGTGATACTTTTTTTTTGTTTAGGTGCAACTATGGTTCCAATAAGTTGGACAGAGATGCAGTGCTCGTTAACGGGTCAAATTGAGCAAAGAAAGGTTGCTAAGGTTGCAAGCTGATGAGAAAACAAAACAAGAAGCTTCCATCCCTGCCTGTTTAATCTGAAAGTGTCTGTTAGATTTTCTGCTAACAAGGCTTGTCCTCAAGCCAGAAATTATATGTTTTACTAAGCCAGATACTGGGATGAAAACATTAAGCATGTAACCTATATTGCCAATTGATCTACGCACCAACTACATCACATGAATGGCATGACCAAACACATGAATCGAGTTTGACGGTGTTCTAACCCGGATGTAATTTTGTATTCAAAAGGTAGATCTGCTAATGCTGATAATTGGTATTGTCAAAAACATTTCAATATCATTTTGATTGCGTTAATCCGATCTCGATTTTCAATGCCTAATATAGCCAATATTGGTGCAAAAAATTATCCTTCACACATTGCATGATCATTTTACTTCTTAACGAATTAGAATTCATGTCATCATTATAGAATGAGTGTGCCTTTTATTAATAATAATAATAATAATAATAATAATAATAATAATAATAATTATTATTATTATTATTATTATTATTATTATTATTATTCTTCTTCTTCACAGTGTAAGAGATATTAAAATAAGTAGTCATATTAACGAATCAAAGAGCTCTTTTTTTCCCCCTATCTTGAAAATTAGATTTGCGGTTAAGACCAATGAAATTTTAATTTTTGAATCAAAATGATGATTCTAAAATTTGAAGAAAACCAGATAATTTAATAAATTTGAAAAGATTTAAACAGAGGTTTTTTTTTTTTTTTAAAATTAAGTTCGTTATCTTTCTTATCATAATCAATAGTGGCCACATCTAAGAAACTGCACTTTTCACCTCACTTTAGAACTCTGTAAAATTTTTTATTTCTAAACCTAGAGATCAGATTATAGCAGGGCCAAATAATTTAAAATCGATGTACCAAGTCTCTCTTCTTTTTAATCAAGGAAAAATTAAGTTTATCCATCTTCTTGAAATATCTTAAATTATTCTATTCATGGTTTAAAATTTCAAAATTAAGTTTTTTGTGATTTGTTATTTTTAAAATTTGTCCATCTATAACAGTTGTCCATAAAAAAAAATGGAATTACACATTTTCATTGCATAATCCCTTTTTCCCTCTATTAAAATCAAGCAACGAAAGATTATAGCCAACGTCGTTTCATACCCAAACTATTTATATGTCGATACTAAAATTTAAAGATGTAAATATATTATCTTACACTTTTGACTCTTTGAAAAAAAAAAAAAAAGAATATGTGATAAAAGTTATGTGAATTTTCTTTACTTTTTTTATGAGATGGACAAATATATATATAAATTAATTTTAATTAGTTAAATCACTTATAAACAAAATAAATTTGAATCAATTGGCAACTAGATTTTTTTTGCTTTTAATTAAATCCTAATCAATTATTTTTCCTCCCTCGAGTCAACGGTATAGAAAACATCTACTATATAATCTTCATAGTTCAGATTCCAACTGATTCGGGTCCGACCAAGTTACCCGACTCTCCTTATCTTCAATTTCACCCATAGCACACTCCCCCACTCTCAAAACTTCGAAAATGTTACCCATGGCGGTTCAACCAAGCCTCAATGCCTCTCTCAAGCCCTTAACATTTCCAAACCATAAACCCTTGCTCAATCCCATCAAAGCCTCCATTTCGGCAAAGCCAAAGCCTTCCTTCGCACAACCATATCTCGCTCAAAGACCCAGAAAATTAAGGCTTTCAGCTTCGGCAGCTATAGCTGAAGATTCTGTTGCTGAAGAGACCGCATTAGATGAGATTTCTGCAGAAACCCCTCCTAAGAAAGAGGTTTGATGAATACCACTTCCTTTCCCTCTCTAAATGGCGTCTTTGTGCATTTTCTGGGTTGGCCTACTTAGTGTATAGATTCCTTTGAATTGTTGTAATTGCATTACTGGTGTCAAATTCGTCTTACCGTGTGAGAGTATCAAGGTTATATAAATTGGAATATATCTGGTGTTCTTTCCATTTCAATACCAGGAATAAGAATAATCAAATCGATTAGAGTCCTGAGTAATCTTTGAACTATTTGGGACATAAGGGTACAGGAGAAATGGCACTGATTTTAGCCAAAGCAGTTTCTTTTACTTAATTATGGTGGTACTTACTTCTATCAAAAAACATAAAATCATGTACTTACACGATAACCATGCAATCAATCTAGAAATTTACTCTAAATTCCTTCAAAATAAAATGGAATGCAAGGATGGCTAATGGAAAAAATTCTATCTTATACTGCTTCTTTGAATGTGACTTTTGGGTTTTGCTAATATAGAAGCTTGGAGTGGTTGTGAAGGCGGCTGGCAAGCCAAGGCTTGTGTTAAAATTCATTTGGATGGAGAAGAACATTGGGATAGCCCTCGACCAAATGATTCCAGGGCATGGCAGCATTCCTCTGAGCCCTTATTACTTTTGGCCAAGAAAAGATGCTTGGGAAGAGCTCAAGGAGCTACTTGAGAGCAAGCCTTGGATATCTCAGAAGCAGATGATTATTCTTCTCAACCAAGCAACTGATATCATCAATTTGTGGCAGCAGAGTGGTGGTAATTTGGTGTAAGCTTGAATGTAGGATATTTCAAATGTATTTGATGTTTTCTGTCAATAGTATGCCCCCTTTCTAGTAATACGGTTGTGATGTTGTATTGCATCATTGCCCTAGAGCTCATTTTCTTGCTTCCTTCATTGGACAAATGCCTAATTCTTTTAAAAGAATCATTACTGTGTAGTATGTACCATAATATCTGTGTACTACTGAACTCTTGAATTCCCAAAAGCTTAGTTGCAGGCTATGTGGTGCTTGTGTTTGCTCATTATATTCTGGATGGTTTGTTAGTGGTTCTGCATGGTTGTTTTGCAGTGATTTTATCTCCGGAGTTTTAGATTGTGAGTAGTGACATTCGACGTTTCTTTCGGTTCTAATCATTCACATTGGCACAAATGTAGCAGAACTTGAAAATATGGGTTGCACCACTCACTTTTTGTTCTCATCTAACGGTTTATCCTCCTCTAAAAATAATTGTGGATGTTGAGATCACAGATTAAGGTTTATCAGGTGGAGCTATCCAACTGTTAGACGAATAAATTTTCTTCTCTGATTTTTCCGGAAATAATACTGTAGTTTTGGTCATATGGAGAGGATTAGGATAGATATTTATTCTTCATATTTGTTTTTTTATTGGTGGGATAAAATCTGCCATGCATTTTTGCATGTAATTCACAAATACAAATGTATGTGTAATATTTTACAATTGTAAGAAAAAAAAAGGTTTAGCAAAGTGAAAGATATTTTTAAAACAAATTGGTGGTGGTTTGACCCTCTAAATTTTGGGACTGTGGCATTTCCACATAACTAACAACTGAAGAACAGAACAGCATAGGAAGCCAAACCAGAAATAATAAAGTAGAACAGAAAGGGCAAAAAAAAAAAAAAAGAAGGAAAATTACCTTACCTCAACACCAAACGCAAATACGAAGTACAGAGAAAACTCAGCTGCAAACACACTAATGGCTTCTTTAGGAGTTGAGGAAAAGAAGAGGAAGTAAAGTAAATGGAGGGTTATCTTTTTATTTGTATTTTTCTTTTTTAAGGATAGCCTTCCCTTCCCTATTCTTTCTCTCCATCCTTTCTACTAAGTCTTGGTGTTGGGCTTTGCAGCTCTGTCCTAATTCAAGAGACGCTGAATTTTACATTGCTTTTCTGCTAATAGGGACCATAATATATGGTATGTCCATTAGGATCCTGGATTTGAATGGTTATTACGAGCATAGACTAGCTCTAATCCAACGTAGTAGTTGAGAACAGATTCCTGAGTTTTCATTCTTCGTTTTTTTGACTCAATAATATTTTGTAATGATATATTTAACATAATATAATGAAAGGATTTATAAGGAGAAGAAAAAAAAAAATCATATAATTTGAATAATCTGGATTTTTTAATCCTTGTGCTCATCTGGTCCTCACAGACATAAACTTCCATTGCGTCTGTTCGTGTTTATCTACCTGCTTCGGAAAAAATGCCTTCTGTGTTCTATCTTCACTGAAGTGTTCATTCTCTGCAGCTATATCAAACTGTCTCTTGCTCTCATATATATTCTCTGGCAAGCTCTCCGTAGAGCCCGGCTTATTGTGCATGTTGCCATTTCTCTTTCTATCTTCGTCCATGCATTTGTTGGATACTAACTCTGTATTCACTGGTGTTTTTTTCAAGTCATCTTCTGGATTTTGACTTACACATGATTCTGCATTTGAAAGTTGTGTTCTAGTTTCTCTCTCTTCCAATTCGTTATGATCAAAACTCTGGTTGTTTTTAAACCTATTTAAATCTGATTCTAAACCAGCTCTATGGCTTGAATGTTCATTTACTTCAATCCCAAAAACTGCTGATTCCAAAGCTTGGGCAACCAAATCTAAATGATGGTAACTCTTCTTTCCCTTGTTTTCTCTATCCTTAGCATCATTTTCACTTTCAGATTTGCTGCTTTCTGGCTCTTCCTGCTTTTGGTCAACATTCAGTTTGTTCTGTAACCATAACAGAGAAATTCATTTCAATATGAAATGCCATTGTCAATTAAGAGTTAAGCTTTTCTGGGTGACTTATTTTCTTACCACGTTTGTCAACTTAGAATCTTTCTCCAAATGCAAAGTAACTCCAATCTTTATAGCAATATTCTTCAGTACTTTCAGTCTGATTTCTAATGCCGCCTGTTTTGCTGAAAGCTTCTGTATCATCTAAACAAACCAAAAACAAATTTATTAGAGTAATGTGATGATTTGCTTGAAATTTAGACTCCCGATATCCTCTGTCAGTACCTTAGTGTTCACTTTGCTATTTCTGTGCAACTCAACTGCATGAACTGCAAATTCTTTGCCAAATTTTGATGTGAAAATCTCCCTCATTTTTTGCAACTCTGGCAACTCTCCACATCTTGAAGATGCAAATATGAGGCTTGATGTCGCCTCCTTGAGCTCATCAGGACAGTCCCTATTTAAACATTTTGATTTTGACTTTGATTGAATAAGCATATTGGTATAGCAAGTTTTCATGTTATTCAAAAATTAATCAATCACCACTTTCAGCTTAGAGTTGAGAAAACTAACTTGTTCTTTTCAAGTTGTTGAGCAGTTTCTCTTAAGAAGTTGCAGTAATGCTCTATCATGACAAACACATCCAGCTTGTTTTGCTCTTTTATATAATGTTCAACCTGTTCATAAGAAAAACTCAGATCAAATATGTGCTTGCAAGAGAGTGAAAGAGAAAGAAGAAGGGAATCGGTTCTCACACGCAGGAGAGCACGTTCATGATAACCGAGGTTTAACAGTTCAACAATATCCGACCGGGCATAGGAGCTGCGAGCTTGGTGCTGATTCTTCAAGATTGCAATCTTAGAAACAGCAAGTTTGCTGATGGTTCTGAGTTTGGAAGCAAAACCTTTTCCAAGCAGACCCATGTTTTCTCCTAGTATCCTTCTAAAGGCCTCTCAAGTTCAGGCCAGAAGGATAGAATTTGCTCCCTAGCAGAGTTGCTATATTAATGTGAACACGGAAAGCCTTTATATAGGAAAAGAATAGCAGTAAAAAATAACTCAAACTGAGCTTGCTATAAATGCTATGAGAGTGAACTCTTGTTTTGAATTGGCTTAATCTTGATTCCTTCTTGGCTGCTTCCTTCATTTTCAAGGAGTTTGATCATTTCTATTGCAAGCATGAGGCATAAGCATTTATTGGTATGGTGGCTGAGAAAAGGTCAACTGGTCAAGTAGACACGGCCATAGGACGACCCCACCTTCATAACTAATTTAAAGGGTACCGTTTTCATTTTGTCCCTTGCATTAATTTATTTGGTCCCATTTGATTGAGCAATTTGTATTCTGTAGAACCATACAAACTAGTAATTTACTTTGGTAGAAGCTACTACTACGTATAGAAAGTTGACATTTGAGACGTGTAGTCTACAAGGGGTTTCTGATGGCAGGCATTTGGCTGCAGAATTACGTGTATAACAATGTGAAAGTATATTTATTGACTTTTTTAAAATTTCACGTATCATTTAAAATATCTTAATTCGTTTTCAAATTTTATTTTCACTAAAATATTGAAACATATTGTACTAAAGTTAAAAATTTAACAATAGATTATAAGGTTTTATTATTTTTAATTGAATTTGATATTTTTTTTCTTACAATGATTGAAAAAAATTATCATATTCATTTAAAACTAATTGAATCAAGCAACATTAATTAATTATATGAAGTTTATTTTTTTTCCAAATCCCTATAAAATATAATTGATTTCAAATCATAATGTAATATTATAATTTAAAAAATATACATATTATAGTAATATAATTTAATATTTATTTTTAATATTTTATTTTAGTGCATCCCCTATCATGATGGTGGAAATAGTATTGCAAGATTAAAAAAAGTAATTTTTTTTGGACAAATAATGGTGTAGATAGATTAATCAACGCAAGGGTTGCTGACCTAGTAAGATTTGAATAAAAAGTTGGCCACATATATGTGATTTGAAGAAAAATTTGTGTGAATATATTATAAGTACATTGAATACGATCTTTGATAAAGGAAAATGTCATCAAATGAATCATACAGCTGAGTCTCCGAAGTTTGATTTGTTAATTTTTTGTACTATTCATTGGTACACGACATGAAGACAAGCTGGTATGTATGTCGCACGTGCTTGCCAAGCTTCTGCTCATCGGCACATTGATTGCTTACAAAACATGCAGGGATTTGTCCAAAATTATTTATAATAAATAATATTTATTATGTAAAATTATTTAATATAAAATAAAAATCAATAAAAGAATTTACTACTCTTATTATAGAAAAATGTTGTTAATTATAATTTTAATAATAAAATTTTAAATATGAATTTTTTTATTAATTATCATATAAATATATTTTCATTATATTAAATTACATAATAAAACATTTAATTTAAATTATTAAATTGAATAAATATTTATTATTTTTTAAAAGATATTATTGTGACTAATTTTTTTTTATTCTAATTTTTTTATTATTTTATTGTGCCAAACATAAAAATGGAATAGAATGATTATTCTATTTTAAAGTGTATTAAACAAAATATTGGAATGGTCATTTCATCTTCTCTAAAAATAAAAATAAACATACAAGTAAGAAAAATGAAAGGAAAGAAAAAAAAATTGAAAGTTATATTCTCAATATAGTTAATTTTTAAAAGAATAACCTTTAATTTCCTTCTCTTCCCTTGACCTTCTTTCTCCCAAAACAAATAAATATTAGTTTAATTAAGTAAAATAAATGACATATTAACTAAAATTTATAATGACATATATATTGTTATGTGTATTTTTTGGTATTATATAAAATGGACTGGCAAAAGTCTAGTAGACAAGTTCAAGGGAAAAATTCCTAACCTGTCTGTGATCCGGCATCGAGATCGCTCAGCAAAGGCATCAGATGGCCGATCACAAACTTAGAGCATGAGACGAGGTCAAAGCAACAACCCCTATCTCCCTAGAAATGAGTTTCGGCTCACTAGACAAAACATGTATGTAATTATCTTCTAGAAAGATATTTTGGCTAGACCAGGAAATAGGGCTAGCTTGGATAGTCGGTAGGCTGTCCTATGCGAGCTCAGACCATCAAGCTCACTACCATAGGCATTAGGTACGGAACGCCTAAGTCTAATCAGTAGTCAGAGGCATGTTCTCCCAATTGGCAAATTAGCCCTCGAAACTTACACATCAGCCTCCAACAGTCTAACAATGATTTGTGTAGTATTTATTGGCCATAGTGATGGACAAGACAGATTTACAAATTGTCAAATTACACTTGTAATCCTCCCTATTTTTATAAATAGGGGAGGAAGGATCATTGTGGAGGATAGTGAAAAATACACACTAAAACTCTGCCAAAGTAGTGGTAGAATCTTTGAATTGGAGTATGTTAGCCAGAATAGTGAAATCACCACACAAAGGTAATATAAACCATTATGGACGTAGGGGTCACATTGACTTTGGTCAAACCACGTTAAGAAACCCTTTTTGCCTTTGTCGTTCTTCCCCTCCTTCTTTTGATCTCATATTCATCTCATCAAACTGTAGTTTGGGGGTTTCAAGAGCTATTTCGGTTGACTTAGATTTGGGTTTACCAAATTTCACCGTCAATATTTTGGCACTAGAAGGAGGGCCCCAACTGCATCTCTCTTTGGTCTATTATTTCGCCACAATGGTAAGAGGAAGAACTACCAGAAACACTGAAACTGCCGCTGGCCAACTCGAGGGTCATGTAGAGTAGCAAGGGCTACCACTAGGGGCTCTGCCTTCCTTACTGCGGGTGTTTCTGCTACCCCCACAATAGATGTTGTCACAGATATGGGACCATGGACCCCTCACCAGCTTGTTGCTCTTGAGACTGATAGAGTTCAAGTATGGCACCAACATTAAGAGGTGATCGAAAACACCGTGAAGGAGTTGGCTAATGCAATTAAGGCATTGGCTTATACACAGATTCAGGGCATACAAAAATAAGTTGAGGCTGTGGTGCTCGGAGGAGGGCTTCAGTAGCTAGAAGCACAATAAGAGAAGCCCCTCAGGAGGGAACATCTGCGAGCTAGGTTTGTTCATTTGTATGATTCACGACTGAGGTTGGAGGCCAATCAAGCTTACAACAGCGATGATGGAGACAATTAGTGACATAAGAACTCGCGTCGAGAGGAAGACACAAATAATATAGGTCAAATCACCACTCCCATGATCAGAGGGGTGACAGGAGTCGTCGGACCACTAGCCGTTGGTCTGAAACCCAAGACCCTATGGTTGAAGAGTTGCTTTAGAGGGTGCAGTAGCTTGAAAAGTGACTTACAGCTCAGGGCTAACAAGACCATTACGAGGAAAGGACCCCATTTTCTAAGAAGATCTAAATAGAGCCTTTTCCTCATCGATTTAAGATCCCTAATCCCACAATACAATGGGAACGATGACTCATATGACCACTTGGACATGTTCAGTGTCTAGATAGATCTTTAGACAACTACCTCATTGGTCAAATGTCACGTCTTCTCAGCCAACCTTGGGAGAATACTGCAAGCATGGCTCAGGAATCTTCCGGGTTACAGCATTCATAGTAAGGAAGAATGCCAAGTGAGATTCCTCAATCAATACAAGGCATTAAGAAGGAAGCTTACACTGACTTGTCATCTTACAATAGTATTTCGATAGAAAGACAAGTCACTAAAGGATTATATCACCAGGTTCAGACACGAAGTCGATAATGTAGAAAATCCTTTGGATGAAAGAATCCTCACAATAATATTAGGTAGACTTTGTGAGGGTGGGAAATTGTACAAGAAGATATACAAGTCCTTGGTGAAAGACCTAAGTGAATTTTATGAGCAAACTACTAAGGAAATCAGGTGGAAAGAGACCTTAGACTCTAAAAAGTTTAATCAGAGGAGTGAAAAAATGGCCATAGTAGGAATAAAAGGAGTAATAGTGGGAACGAGAAAGAAAATTGGAACAATGATTCCTAAAACCAGGCTACAAGAAGGGCCAGAATGAGCGATCTCAATGTCAAGGTCACTTTGATAGCTATAACACCCTATCAGACACTCAGGAGTGCATCTTTACAACTGAAAAGGATAGGGAGAACTTTGGGAAGCTTGCCCCCATAACAACTCCCAACAGATTTAGAAATATGAGCAAGTTCTATGCTTATCATGAAGAGGCTAGACATAATACCTCGGAATGCCGAGCACTTAAAGATGTAATTGAGGATCTGATCAAGAGAGGTCGCCTGCGAGACTATGTGGTGCAATCTCTTGGACAACGATCTTAGTAGCCCAACAGCCACAACGATAGCAGCCCTAACACCTCTGAATCTTCTTTTTCAATATATGTTATTTTGATATAAATAATGCATCCCAAATTAGTCTTAGAATTCTAATGTTATGTAATTTTTGAATAAATTTTCAGGAAAGCCCAAACTCGAATTTAAATTTGGTAATCTTGCACTATGTATTATTCTTTCTAAAGCTTACAAAGCAAAAAGTAGATTTTCATTTAATATGAATGGGGTAGGGGCTCCCTGAGCATTGGGATGTTATACTTCTGTTCACTCTTCTAAAATAGAAGCGATCTCGCCCTTTTTTCATCTAGGTGCAAGTTATTCTTAAAGTTGAAGGAGTCAAGTTGTTCACTAAGTAGCAACATTGCTGTGGCACAACACTCTTGGCACGAGATTGCCAACCCTTCTATGACACCAGGTCACCACTTTGCGCATGCATATGACCAACTTTTAGGCATTGTATGTATGTGACCTATTGCCAGTCATTCAAGCTGAGGCCCCCAGAGCTCATTCCGGTACGTATTGCCAGCCATTTGAGCTGAGGCCCCTGGAGCTCATTCTTGTACTTATTGCTAGCCATTCTAGTTGAGACTCCTGGAGCTCATTCCAATACGTATTGCTAGCCATTCGAGCTGAGGCCCTCGGAGCTCATTCCAGTACTTATTGCCAGCTATTCAAGCTAAGGCCCCCCAGAGCTTATTCCGATACGTATTGTTAGCCATTTGGGTTGAGGCCCTTGGAGCTGATTTTGGTACAAACTTATTACTTCCCATTCAAGCTGAGGCCCCCAAAGCTCATTCTGGTACAAACTTATCACTAGCTGAAGTATAGCTCTTATGTGATCAATTTGTTGGGGCGCAACCCTCCGAACAAAGCCGGCCTAACAAATATACATTGCCTTGCTTGGTAAATATACATTGCCTTAGTTGATCGATAAATATACATTATCTTGCTTGGCAAATATACATTGTTGTGAAGACCCGAAAAATAGACATTGCCTCGTTTGAGCAAATATACATTGCCATAGATTACAAGTTGAAAAAACAAGAATGTGACCTATTGTTTGCAGCTATCATGTGACTTATTGCTCGCAACTATCATGTGACCTATTACTCACAACTCTCATGCAACCTATTGTTCATATCTCTCATGTGACCTATTGTTCATAGCTCTCGTGCGACCTATTGCTCGTAGTTCCTGTGCAACCTATTGCTTGTAGCTCTTGTGTGGTCTATTCGATGTGCCAGCCAAGGCACACCTAATCACCCATTGAGCACTCGAACTCATGCTACTTAAAGCATAATCTAAGCATTCGACTTATTCTAATCAAGGTAAAATTCTTATAAGCCTTGCCACGCTCCCATGCGGTCTGTTGGCCATTCAGCATGACACATATCATTTGTGGTCATGATTTGCTGATTATAGCCTACTTATATGCATTCAATCAATCTATTTAGTATTCTATTTTATTTTTATCATATTTCACTCACCAAAGGTCAATTGACTAATCGGGCACTCTTTTTATGTAACAATTATTGAGTTGTGATTCATAGGAATTTATCCATAACAACCTACATATTATTTTCCATAGAATGTCCAATGTGATGCATTTTCGTTTGGAAAAGCAAGGAAAAATATAAAGGTTCATTTACCCCCTTCAACAAGGTGAGCCCAAGCAAAGTCCAAGATTGAATGCGAAGTTCAAAAATGAAATACAAAATTACAAGATCGAATCCTAAGAAGTCTGGTCTTTTGAAGCTGAGCCCTTATGGGGGGAAGGATCGACACATGAGGCAAGTAGGTCATCCTTTGTTTGATTATCAAGGGCTGTCATAACTTGTGGATTGTTTCCTCTTTGAATTGCATCTTCGGCAAGAGAAGCCATACTTACAAACTTTGCACCTTTACTAGAAGGGGTGGCTCTCGCAACTCTCCTCCTTTGTCTTCTTAAAAGCATCCTCTCTGAAAAAGGAAAAGTCCATATTCAGGTGTCATTCCCACAAGGTGAATAGGAAAGAGGAAGAGGTTTCAAATTTTGCTTTCTCTGCTGCCTTCGTAACTAGCTCAGTGGTCTTAACCTTAACCTGAGTGGCCTCCTCCTGTTTCAAAGCAACTTCCTTCTTGGCCGCTTCAAGTTTCTTCTTGGAAGTCTCAGCCCACTGAGTTACAACTTCTGCTCACTGCATAGCTGCCTCAGCACCTCGAAGTGTCATATCTAGGTCACATTTTGCTTTTGACAACTCCTCAACCGCTTTGTTAAGATTGGTTGTGATAGCCTTGCAACTTACCATCTTGCAAGATCAGGCTTCCTTGGCTTCTTTCTGAGTGACCTTAACATTCATTATCCTATTCTCCAACTCCAACACCTTAGTGGTTGTAGTAGCTAGGTTTCCCTCGTGTTTGGCATTCCTTTCCTCCTAAGCATGGAGCATTTCCCCTATCTTTATTATTCCTAGCACACCCTAAAAAGTTAAACTGATCAAGTTAGATTATGAAGGAGCAAAAGAATCAAGGTAAGGGGGCATTACTTACCAACAGGTCGTGACGAGCGACATAGCACATCACCCCTCCACTTGAGACTTCCTTTGTTTCCAACACTTGGGGACTAGTGTGGGGTTCCAAGATCGCCCCCACATTCCTCTGGAGGAAGTCAAAATACTCTTATGTGTTTGGGCCAAGACTCGATAGAGGCTTTTTGGCTGTGACTTTGTGAGCCACCCATTTTGAAGTGGTGGCAACCCTCTTTCCCTTATTCACTTTTCATTTCTTAGCTAGGGGCTCAGATGAGGTCACAACGTCGACTGCCTCGGTTGGCTCAGGAAGCGAAGTGGGGGCTAACTCTTATGAAGATGTCTTAGTCAAGGCAGAAGGAGATTGATTTGTAGTTGCAGGAGCTGTAGTAGCATCGGGACCTGATAAGGTCACAACGACTTCGAGATCTTCAGGCTCATTAGGAGGTGGCCTTTGAAGAATGAGTTTCACCATGTTCTTGTAGCCTTTAAAATGTGCTGGACCGATTTCCTTAACTCTATGAGCTTTGATCTCTCTTGTGAGCTCAATGTTCAATGCAAGAGCGAGCTTATATGAACGAAGAAGATCATCGTCAAATCTCAAATCATTTTTCAGATCGTTTATAGCAGCAAACTGATCAAGTTCCTCAGCCTCTTTGACTTCTAACGTTGGCTTCTCCTTGCCAGCCCCGACTATAAAAATAAGATGGAATGTCAGAAATGACAACATGAATTCATGATAACTTACATGACCTTAGCTCGCTTACTAGGCATTAAAACAAAATCGAAGCTACAAAGAGGATGCAAAGATGGGCACGAAACATAGAACCAATGAGTTTTATAACTCCCTGCATTCGATTTGCTTTTGGCATCCCCCCAAGGTAGAACCCTCTTGAAATTGGTATGTTGAGCTGAAAGGTAATAAATCCTATCTGGATAGCCTGTACTCCTAATACTATAGGGGTGGCACAAACTCTTACAGATGGTGGGGGAAGATTATTTCTCAAGTAGATAAGTACAAGAGAAGTGAGCTGAGAGTAAGAGTTTGGGGTTAGTTGGAAGGGGTAGAGCTTCAATTTGTTTAGAAAATTAACAATGTATAGATGAACTGGAAACCTAAGCCTAGTAGCAAGATACTGGGTACTGACAGCAACCAATCCCCTTGGAGGATGATCTGCGTGGTCAGCAGGGGAAGGTGCCATAAGACGACAACCTTTAGGCAAGCTATAATGTTTAACTATGTTCCAAAGTTCATCTAGTTTGATGGTTAAAGGGTAATGATTAAAGAATGAGTGATCTGAAGAGCTCTCAATGACCTACTGCCCTTCACTAGGGTCGAGCCAAGGAATAGGTTGTTTAGTGACCTCACCTTTCCTAGAGGTTATTTCAACCGATGTGAATGCTAGCTCCTTGCTTCGAGCTAGGGACTCAAGCTTGTCATCACTTCCTATTTGGTGACTTCAGTGTTTATGAACTGTAGCCATCTACATAGAAGGACAAATAGTTAGGTCACTTCAGACCATATCAGAAAAGCTAAAGCTTCTCTTCACTAGACAAAAAATTTTCTATGCAATAGTTTATACATGCCTCAAGCCACCATATCAGAGACCCAGACTATTGAAAACTTGGGAGCATAATCGATGAAGCCTATCAGACTACTAAACCTAGAGAAGATTGAAAGCTAAACCTAATGATCCATAGCCTAGAAACTAATGAACAATTTTTAGCAACAAAAAAGGCACTCATTATCAGCCCAGGCAGCATAGTATCAGAAACTCATAAAACAATGGCATTCTAAAAGCAAAAGTCCTAAGAGGACTTACTGTGTCAAAAAAATGAGTCAGATTCCAGAACGGATGAGGGTGAAAAGAATTCTAGATGAGATGATCGATCCATAGCAACAACATTGGTAGGACCAATGAAGCAGGAGAACAAGACTGGAGACAACTGCTTAAAGAACACGTGACACAGAAAGTTAGTTTTCAAAAATAAGAGGGAAAAAAGGGGTTCCCCATCTAATATGGCCCTGATGGCCTAGTCATTCAATTTAGAGACTAATCAACTGCCCATAATTTGATAGTCTAGAAAATGACTGGGCTCAGCCATCACCGTACTAGTAGCCATGGGAAAGTGTGCACAATTAATGCGATAATGATGGCACGTGCAGGTAAAATGATGAAATAGAAATTTGAACAACAACGTGGCTTATTGCAATCTCCATCTTTTGCCATCAAACTTAGCTTCCAGTTGATAGAACAAACTGAGAGTTGGGGGGCTAATGTTATGTGTATTTTTAGGTACTATGTGAAATGGGTTGGCAAAAGCTTAGCAGACAAGTTCAAAGGAGAAAAGCCTAATCTGTCCGTCACCCAGCATCGAGGTCACTTCGCAAAGGCATCAAATGGCCAATCGTGAGCTAAAGCATGAGACGAGGTCAAAGCAATGGTCCCTACCTCGCTAGAAATGAGCTTTGGCTCACTAGACAAAACATGTTCGCAACTGTCTTCTAGAAAGATACTTTGGCTAGACCCAGGAATAGGGCTAGTTTGCATAGTCGGCAAGCTACCTTGCACGAGCTCAGACCATTAAGCTCGCTACCATAAGCATTGGGCATGGAATGCCTAAGTCTAATCAGTAGTTAGAGGCACGTTCTCTCAATTGGCAAATCAGCCCCCTGAAACTTACACATCAGCATCCAACGATTTGATAGTGAATTGCCTAGCATTTATTGCCCATAGCAGCAAACAAGATACTTTTACAAATTGTCAAATTACACTTGTAACCCTCCTTGTTTCTATAAATAGGGGAGGAAGGATCATTGTAGAGGATAGTGAAAAATACATACTAAAACTTTGCCAAAGTAGTGGTAGAATCTTTCTATTGTATTTCTACTGGCCAGAATAGTGAAATCACTACATAAAGCCAATATAAACCATTGTTAATGTAGGAGTCACATTGACTTTGGTTGAACCATGTTAAAAAACCCTCTTTGCCTTTGTTGTTCTTCCCTTCCTTCTTCTCATCTCATATTCATCCTCTCAAACTATAGTTTAGGGGTTTCAAGAACTGTTCCAGTTGATTGAGATTTAGGTTTACCAAATTTCACTGTTAACATATATTAATAAGTTTTATTCATACCTCAAATGTCATGTATGATATACTTCGATGTGGTGGTCAATATAATCAACATTCATTTTAGAAATAAACTAAATTCTTGTGATCAAAACCAAGAGGGCTTTTTGCTATGGATAAAATAGATTTACATATTTGTTTCGTATCTTTAATTTATAAATTAGTTGAGTATGAACTTTTAATTTGCAAATATCAATTTTAGTCTTCATAAGTCGAAATTTAAAACATTTGTAGTGATATTTTGACATTCCAAAGGTTGATATATGGATCAAGAGGTTTCAATTTTATATTATAAGGATCAAAATTAACATTTTTAAATTAAGAAGCTAAATTTGATTAATTCATAAATTTGAAAATAAAAATGCATTTAAGCCTTAAAAATATAGACATAACATTGAAAAGTTTTTTAAGACAGGAAATAAAAATACATTGTTTTACTCTAAGATAATTAACATGGTATATTGTGGATATCTTTTATACCACTACAAGAAAAATCGTAAATTTTTGATGTCCAAAATTGTTAGAAATAGATGGTTTTTGATGGATAATATATGTAAAAAAAACATTAGTTGGAAATATTTTTTGACATCTATAAACATTAAAAATTTATGACGTCCTTCCTAACGCCTTTAAAAGTCAAAAAAATATGTAACATGATAATGCCATGTGGAATTTGTGATGCTCATAGACATTAGAAAAACATGATGACATGACATGTGTATCCATTAATTCTGATGTATAAGGACATCAAAAATGATGATATGGATAGCCACATCATATTTTCTAACGCCCCAAGACGTTGGAAGACACGATGACATGGCAATGCCATGTCATTGATTTTAAACTTGTCTGACATTTTTGGATGTTAGAAATAATGATGTGGCATGTTATGTTCTAATTTTTGACATCTTTATATGTCGGAATATATGTCAGAAATGTTGATGTGTAATACTACATCATTATTTCTGATGTCCCTTTATGTTGGAAACTATGACATGATAGAAAAAAATATTTAATTGAGAGATCTTTGCAAATACACTTGATAAAAATAGCAACAACAACATCTCATTTGTAAAAAATCCACAATACTAACCGAACCAAGTTATTACATTCAATATTTAAAAAGTTTCAAATATTTTTGAAGTTATCAAATGCCACAATGACTCATGAAAAATACCTCAAATCTTCCTTATCCTCTTCTTCTTCCTCCTCCTCCTCTTTCTCCTTCGTAGCATTTTCATTTATAGCATTTGAACTTGCAACTGAGTCTGTGATGGAGCTCTAGGATAATGTAGCCATACACCTAGATGTGGTGGTTGCAACCAAAAATATGGCAGAGTTAGCTGTTGTCCTAGAGGAGGCTACATCCATGGATAATAACATGGAGGAGCCATATGGGAAGGTGGATGAGGCATTTGGGATGGTGGATAAGGCATTAAAGGCGACATCTATAGTGTATAAGGCATATGAGGTTGCTGCACAGGTGATGGCTGGTGAACTCCAAAATGTTACATTAAGTAATTTACATTTTCCTATAAAGCATCCATCTTCTTTTCCATCTAAATTTGTCTTTGTGAAGAAGAAGAACCTCTAGTATGATGCACTGCTGACCATATCTTGTATGCCTATGTTTCTACCCATAAACTTGACCCTTTTTTTCTTCTACAACTTGCCTCCATAATTGAGGATCAGATGACATAGAGATTGCGGTGTCTGTATTAACACTACTCCCTTCTATTGATGCTTGAGTGGACAATAATCTTTCCTTTTCTTTATTGAAAGAATCCTAAAAAGGATAATGAAGTATGAAAAAGAAGCCTAAGAACTTATATAAGTGAAAAGTAAGTTGGAATTGTTTAAACTTAGGTAAGTAAACAACTTACATATTTTTTTAGTAGCATAAGGGTCCACCAATTCGCCCATATTTTTCTTCTTTTTTTTTCTTATGTAGGTTAAGAAAGACGTCAGGATATTGGGCCTTCATTCCTATTTGTTTTTCCTATTTTACACATATTTAGAATTGTAAATAACTTGAAACACTTATACGCAGTCAAATCAAAGTATACATTTAATTTGAGGGCATGCTCTATCATCAATGTAGAATCTCCACAATGAAGAAATATACTTGGATTTACAGCTTAATTCTTCTTATTCTGCTTATACGGCTTTTTAAAATCTGTATGGTTCTAGCGACCTATCAAATTATGCCAAAGTCATTAATTTAATTAGTTTTTTTAAGCTTTTCAAGCCTCATTGAATGCACATGACAATATTCTTGGTCCTTGATGGTTAAAAGACTTTCACAGTGCTAAATGATTGGCAGGGGTCCATTTGTAGTACTTTAATAAATTACAACCATACACGTGAGCCAAAAATTAAAAAAAAAAATTAAAGAATACAATTGCATAAGAACATATAAGAAACAATAGATAGAAAAATTTGAAAGTAAGTGTGAAATACCAAAAATTTCCTCTCAAATCACATCCTTTATATCTTTTGTAGAATGCTTGTCCAATTCAGTCATGCTTCATTAAACTTTTTCTGTACAATCTCCCTGATTCTATGCACATGCTCTTTAGTGGGATAAAACCTGTTGTAAAGTTTAAAATTATCATAACATGGATAGTCTAAAATTATTTATAAGCATAAACATTTAAATAAAATTTTGGATACTCACATTCCACCAAGCACTAGGATTATGTTCTCATCAGGCTCGAAAGTATACTACTAATAGCTTACTCCAATGCTAATCATTGCTGTATGAGTGGAAGTACATTGGAAGATAGATGCATGAGGTGATTAGTGAGAAGGCTGAGAAGGAGGCTCTATAGGAGAATGATGGGTCGAAGACACCATAAGATGGAGCTGGGGGGAAGACACCATACTAGAAGGAGATTACGTGAGAGGCGCCATACTATAATCAGGGGACTGGGTGGGAAGTGTCATACTATGAAGGGATTGGATGAAAAGCACGATATTAGGAGGAGCCATACTGGTAGAGGATTGGGGGGAGGGGGAGGGGGTGGCACTATACTAGGAAGGGGATGGGTGGGAGGCACCATACTAGGAGTAGGCATAAACATGTAAGCTGATAAAGAACTACCATAAGATGGTAACTAGTTGAGGGTGGCCCTAATTAGGAAGATGGGGGTGGAAAAATTCTTTTTTGACTTTGGTTTCACCTTTTTCTTGATGCCATATATATTAAATAAAATTAATATAAATAAATAAGCATGTAAAAAAATATAGATATACATGAAACATAAAAA
>JANHAO010003062.1:0-26993 GCA_026873985.1 Saraca asoca | reverse complement strand
TTTTATTATCAAATCAATAGAATGTACAGTTGTAAATACAATAGAGCTCAATCCAATTGACTCTAGGGCACCTATCTAACTAACACAGTGTTGTGACCCATAAACAATTTTAGTAATTTCTTTATAAGTGGAGCTCCACCCATTATTTCGTTGCAACCTAAGCCCATAAGATAGCTAAGATCTATCCCCACCAACTTTTATCGAGGGTTTGAGGTCAAACTATACTGTTTTGAATTAGTTTCATGACTATGGACTTAAGTACAAAATTCTATTATGGGTTGGGTTGCTCTAAAAAGCTGTCTTGATTTTTGGCCCATAACTTGAGTTAGGAATCGAGTTTTTATGCAAGATTAGAGCCATTGGACTCCAAAGTTAAAGAAACATTTCATATGAAGGGAGTCATGCCTAATTAAGCCTCCTTGTAACCCTAATCAATAGTCCAATCAAGAGGTAGTGTAATAAGCCTATAAATACCAAGCTGAGCCACAATTATAATAACTTTTAGATTCATTTTCTGTATTGTCTCTAATTTAGAGAAGGAGAGGAGCTCTAAAAGGGCAAGACTTTAGACTCAATTAGATTTATTCTTTCCTTTTATTTTTTCATTTTATTTCTACATTATTGTTTAACCAAACGTCTTTTTCAATCTAAGGAAATTTTTGTACCAATTCTTTAGTTAATTGTGAGACTCGCTTTGATTGTCCATTATTCCCAATTTGTTTATCTAAATTACTACTTACAATTGCTTTGGATGATTAGTTAATAAAGCTCATTAATTAATAATTCGATGTGATTTAACACTAGTTGGATTTCCATAGGCAATTTCATTATTTGTGGCCATTTGGTTATAGGGTAACAATAGAGTGTTAATTTATTGCTAAGGCAAATCAATTCTCCTAGAGAATTGAGGGCAAGTAGTTAGTTTGCTGCTAAGGTGAATTATTTAACTAGATTTAGTGTTTTTAAAACTTAATGTTATTAATAAATTGGTTGAGGTGCTGGGCTTCAACTGATTGGGCAATAAGAGTTAACCAGGTGCTAGGTTTGGTTAGCTAATTTAGGAAGAAATCAACAAGGATTAATTATGTTTTGGGCTTGATTAATTTCTTAGCTAAGCAGTTAAAGTGGAATGAAATAATAGTGTCAGGGAACGGTCACAAAATTGGTTGTAAGAGTCCTTTGTATTGAATTCTCCATTTAATTTCCCTTCATTTATAGTTCTGTTTTGTATACACTTAAACTATTTGCTTTAATTCTTATTTCTTATTAGATATCCAACCCCCAAATTCCATACTGCAAACATATTGAAGTAGATCACCAATCTCTGTGGACATAAATTGGACTTGCCCTTACTACTAACTTAGGTAGTTTAGCTTTATCTTTGCTGATCTTTGACAACCATCATTTAGATAACCTCTTTGTTGCCTATGTATTCATTTAATTCTTTTGTCTCTCTCTCTTTCTTATTTTATTTGGTGTTATAATCAATTTTGTTTTTTTTTTTTTTGGAAAAAAAGGAGAAAACATTCATTTTTATTATTACAATTAGACTAAAGCTACAAAGTCAATAACTTTTCCTGATCAAACCTTTTCATTTTGCAATTCACCCCGGGGAAAGAGAGAGACAAAGAGAGCTCACCTCCATCCTTTTCTCCTTGCATTTCCACCATTTTGCTGAACGATAGTGAACCAATCCTGTCCATCAATGGTGACTGTGGTTCTTATTGCTTGCTCTAATTAGGCAATAGTGAAGGAGACCAAGCAACTAGTAGCAGTGGCTTCTCTCCCTTGTTTTGGCCACCACGTTCGACTAGCCCCCCGGTGGCTCATTCAACTAGAAATTTATCCTTATTGAAAGCATTCCTTTAAGGATAATAGAAGCCCAACAATTTAATTGAAAATTTTTGTCTCTTTTCACTACCTTGTTAGCAAACCCTAATCTAACCTTGTAAACTAATGGATTTTTCTTTGAGGGCCAGCAATTGATTAAGGAGAATTTTCTGGCTATTAATGAAATTGAACTTGATCTCTCTAATAAAACTAGAAACCTAGGTGAGTACTATTGTTAATTGAAGTTAAGATTTGAATCCTATAGTAATGGACTAGTAAATGACTTAATTGAGTAGAAAGTTAGAGGTCAAATTAGGCATTTATGTGTGTGTGGTTGTGTCAAATTTATAGATTGAAATTCAAAATGAAAGCTTGGAATGCTTCTTAAAGCTAGTGGGGTTTCAAGAGTCTTGATTAAGGTGAGTGATTGTCCAATCTTCCTTTATGATGTGCAAACTTAAATTTAATTCTTTTATGCTAAGTTGTATGTTTTGTCTTAAGAAAAAAATGGAATCACATTGACTCTTGATGTATGTCATGAACTCCCATTAGGTTAGAACCTCAAGTAGTTTTGAGTTGTTGGAGTGTTATATGTGTTGAAATCTTCATTAGGTATTTGGGAATTCTTGAATTTCTTATTGAGTCGTGAGCAACCCTTTTGCCAAATTCACAAGTTGTTGGCATGATAGGGGTGGATGTTAGTAAATGAATCATGTGTTATGTGTGGTGTATTGTTAACAAACATTGTAAAGATGATGAATATGTTGTATGTTCTTTATAGTTGATAAGCATTATAATATTGAAGAATATGTTGTGTGTTGTTTATAGTTAATAAGCGATGCAATTTAAGGTATGTGCTTGTGAATTGCTTTATAATTAATAAATGTTCTAAGTTTGATGCACGTACTTGGATGTGACTTATGGATAGGGAATGTTAAGGTAAGTGTCTTGTATGTGTTTATGCAATCACAAGGAAAAAAATAAAAATATATTAATATTGTGAATTGATATTTAGATGATGAAATGATATTAGCTTGTGATGGATATTGTAAAGTGAATGAAAAAGGACAGATTTAGATCCTTTGGATGACTCTTCAAGCAACCCTAAATGCAATTGAAAGCATAGAATTACGATCATTAACATAATGGAATGATAAAAGGAGATTACCATGGTGGAGAGATAAGGTGAAAAAGGGGTAAAATGTTGAAATAAAAAAATGAAATCAAATGCATAAGGGGTTACTTGAAAGATAAATCATCTTGGATCCAAATTGTAAGTTGAAAAGGGAGAATTTCTATTATGTGATTTTTTTACTTTAAAGCAATATTGTGTCTCGATTTGGAATTCTTCACGTTGTGGGTGTACTATAATTTTGAGTCAAGTATCTTTTGTTATGTGTTTTCAGGCTTATTTACAACATAAATTGTGAACATGTGATAGTTGGAAATGGTAGAGCATTCTTGGGACATTGGTACATGTTAGTTCAAATGAGCATGTTATAAATTCAAGAATATTGGAATCTTTTTGAACAATATTATAGGTTGAAAAATCATTATTTTTGAATACTTATAACTACATGAACAAACATGATAGAAGTAGATGATTCACTTATTCAATTTCATTGAAACTCATTATGTTTTTCTTCTTAAAAATGTTTTTCAGAGCCTCAGGTCACTCCTATTACTCTAGCCCGACCTTGAATAGGACCTGAGCCCCACTTCTTGATGTCCTAGTTGGAGATTGAAGATGAAATGTTTTGGGAAAATTTTTTGACTGTTGGTTATCATTTGATACATGTGTTCCTTGTTGTAGGTTGTACATATTAGTATGTATATAGATTGTGTTCTTCATAGGAAATTCTAGTATGATGAATAGGTTGTATTGAAAGGTGTGTGACCCTACAAATATCCAAAAAACAAAGGAAACTTTGTTTAATTTTTTATAAAAATCTTTTGGAAAGTTATATAAATGAAAGTTTATTTTGAAAACCTTGTGCCATCAATTTTCTTATAAAATTTTCCTTAATTTTGTTTTCATTACATTCAATTTAGTAAATTGAAGTGTTGATTGAGTCCAAGTGTGCATCAAGACTTAGGGAACAAGTTCTTACGGCATTTATGCTGCCAAGTTGGGACGTTGACATTAGGATTAACTCTAACTTTAGCTTATGAAGATTTAGACTCATCATGATTTTTGTTAAGCCTTACTCATGATGGCTTTTACCTTTAAGTGGGTTACAATGTTTGTTTTCATGATGGATGATTTATCTTATTTTGGGATTATATGATTTCATCATATTTGAGTTTATGTGATATGGTTATCTCTCATTTCATTCACATGATTAATAAAAAAATCACTCTTTTATTAAATAAGAAAGACAAGGAATAAGACATGTTTAACTATGTAATAATTTAGAATCCCAGGCTAGTCAAAGGGATGCTAGGTGGGTTTTGAATTTAATGAAATTAAATCATTTTTAACTTAAATGAAAAAAATAAACCACTAAATTGACATGTGAAAGATTAAAGAGACATCAAATTAGTACTGAAAGATATATTAACATCAATTTAGTATCAATTTTACAAAAATTATTTTAATTTGGTACAATTGTCACTTCTTCTATTGAAATTGTATATATGCATATGTTTAATAAATTTTTTGCTGACACAGAAGTTATATATCATTGTTAAATTGTTGTTAAAAAGGGTTACAATAAGTAATTTTTTTTGAAATATCAAAAACTCCAATTCTTTTTATGACTAAATTCATAATCATAATTCCTCTATTTTTCATATGTTCTATAGACCTTTCAGTTAACTTATGTTATCATTTTAAAGAATGAGCATATTGAAATGAAATAAGATGAGATTTCAAATGAAAATGCTTGTTCATGTTAAATTTAGCAGCAATACTAAAATGATATAAATTTCAAAATCAATATCAAATTAATGTTAAAATATCTTTCAGTAATGATTTGATATTTACCTAATCTCTCAAATACTAATTTCATAGTGTAGTAAAAAAAAAATATTTGAATTCAAATATTTCTACCCTCTATCAAAATAACAAGAATGCAATAAAAAGCTTTTCTTTTCTTTCCTCTTTTTTCATTGTATGTGTGAATTAGCAAGTTAGTGATAAAGAAATATTGGGATCAAATTTTTGCATGCACAAAAAATATATATTTGTATGACATTAAATATGTACTAAATCAATAACATTATGTTTTACATTTTTCTTTTAGCTATAAATTGAAAGATTTTTTTTTCTCTCCAATGTCTTTAATCAAAATTTGGTCTTTGATTCAAAACATTTAAAACCAACCATATAAAGGGAAGAAAAACTTTAGAAAAAGGAAATCAAAATCTTAAGGTAAAATTTGACTATAATTTGATTTGTGCATTAGGTTTGAGACTAAAAATTATCATTTGATTCAAATTCGATATTTCTTCAAATGGCTTTTCAAGGAATTATTTGACAATCATGATTTTTCAAAAATTTTTTGTTGAAAAACTACCATTTTACACGAGGCATTAGTCTTCTCTTATTGTAGACCTTTTTGCTTAGTTTTTTATATACATTTAAAAAATATTTCATTTTTCTTGAGCTTTTCATTAGTATGCTATAGACATTATATCAAAAAAAAAATGAAGGTAGATAAAAGAGACCAAATCATATAAGTTTTGACTGAGTTATGCTTAAAAGGAGACATACAAAAAACACAAAATTAATTTTTTAAATACATATAAAAACAAGGTTGACATAACTATAATTATCTATTTATTTGTTATGAAAAATGGAAAAGGATATAACTGGAGCCTGTTGTATTGGTGATAGATTGTTGCCATTAAAAATTTGTGTTATAATTGTTAAAAAGAATTATAAATGAATAAAAATAACAATTAAATTTTTTTTAATAGGATAAGACACAATTCTTTTCCTTTTTTTTTTTTAATAAAAGATATAAGGACAATCCTAACATACATAGACTAAAAGTCTGGATATCAATACCTAAAATATGTGTTCTTTGTAAATAGCGTTGGATTAAAATGTTATTTTGATTTATCGTTGAGATAGATAGACATAAGAAGAGGCTAACCGGTGTTTTACGTCGCATTTTTTATTCTACATACATGTTTTGTTCTATTTATAAATTCAACAATGATTTAAAATGGATTTTGGTAATGAACTATCTATATTGGGCCAAAATCATGGATTGCAACCCATCTATATAATCTTATGGAGCATAAAGTACAACTAATAATCCAATATATTTAGTTTAAAAGTGGATTGTTTGTATTGGCCCTAAGATATGGATGGTAAACCATCTTTATATTTTGCTTGGCCACAAAATGTAGTAAAAAAATCTAATGTATTTAATTCAAAGGTGGACTTATATATTTCCAAACCATTAAAATGATATGTTTCATTTTTCAATTTTAATGAACAATTTAATGGCACTTCATTATATCTATGGAGGATTTTTGGGTATTAACGTTATTACCATTGATTTTTGACATGCAATGGTTATAGGCAATGCCCTAACTTGGCAATAAACTTGAGACCATTTGTTATAATATTTAAATATGTAATAAATTAATAGTGTTTCTACTTTTTTTTTTTTTTTCTTCTTGTGAATGTTACAACTTTGTTAGCCAATTTTTATGGTTGAAGTGATAGTTGAAATCTAATCATACAAATGACATAAATGATTGTTAGAAGTGGGATAATGCAATAGAAGTGCAAGTAGAAAGGAAAAAAAAACTCAAATTTGTGTTTCCATGTCACGATTGCATTGCCTTTATTATGCCAATTGAAAAGCACTCATATTGCAATAGTAATACATGGCTAGATACTTTTTAGGTGAGAAAAGTGAGACATGATTAATTCTTAGATGCTAATGTTGGAGCATGGTTAGTGACACCTTATGTGTGATTAGTTCTTAAATGGCAATGGTAAGACATGATTAGTGAGGCCTTACTTGTGGGTGATTCTTAGAAAGCAATGGTGAAATATGGTTAGTAACACCTTGCTAGTAACAATAGTATAATTATTTATTTATGCAATATATAAATAGTGAAAATTATTTTTTGACAATATTTAATATGCTACTCTATTTAGTTAGTTGGTAATTGTAGTGATTTAACAGATGAAAGTTGTCAAAATTTGGTGATAATTAATTTGATATATCATAAACTACTATAATTATTTATTTATGTAATATTTAAATAGTAAAAATTATTTTTTGATTCATTGTTGCCAATGTTTAATATGTTACTCTATTTAGTTAGTTGGGAATTTTAATAATTTAACACATGAAAGTTGCCATAATATGGTGAAAATTAATATGATATATCATCAACTAGAATATTTATTTATTTATGCATTGTTTAAATAACAAAAATTAATTTTTTATTATTTTTGACAATATTTAATATGTTACTTTAGTTAGTTGATAATTTTAGTAAAACTTTGGAAAAAAATATTTTCACTTAGATTTAAAAATTTGCTATGTTTTATTTCTAATGCAAATTATGATTGCAGATTTCAATTTAATTTATGAGAGATTTATATAATAAAATGTGCTGACTTAATGGTTATATATTTTTTATTGCTGTATAATGTCAATTTTTTACTTGTTTTTTCTTTTTTTGCTTTGAAAACTTTGTTTTTATTGAAGGGTTGTGATTGCTTATAGATAGAAGGCCAATTTACAAGTAATTTAATCTCCATATTGACATTCCTTTTGCCATTATCATCTATAAACCCCCCCCCCCCTTATTAGACTATTCGTCTGCTTCATTGTCTTTTGTGTTTATAGACAAGCAGAAGAGTATGTCCATTCCTCTTTTTTAAAGCCTTTAGTAGTGGGTGGATTATTTGTAGGCAAGCAAATCATTCATTACTTTGATTTCTTCGTTGTTGTGTATGATTTAATCTTTGTTGTGATTTTCTTTTTATTTTTTTCTATTGTGGATATGCAACCTAGAAGCTATAACTTGAATATTAAATATCTTTGATTGATAGTAGACAACTGCTTTTAAATCGGTCAATGAGTAGCTAAATTTTCAATTAATTTTTCCTTTGAAAAATATCATACCTTATAATTGATTTATGATTTTTTTTATTGCTTTCCTTGCAGAACCGAGTTTGCAAAGTGATTGCATTCTACCCGGAAGAGGCTTCTAATTCCAATGGTAATTTTATAATTCAATTCCTTGCTTGAAATCATAGTATGTAGTATGTAGTGTTGTCACTTTTTAATTACATTTGATCAGTATAGTTCTATCAATCTTGAGATGCATTGAGGTTTTATATATACAATCTGATTAGAAGTTAGAAATTTTCATTTCATCATGTGATTTTGAGCTTAAAGTTTGGCAAATAAGGACGTGTGAAAAATCGAGGCAAAATGTTATAATGAATGAGAACCTTCAATTAATTATTATAATATTTTCAAAAAGAATTGGCATTTAGCAATAGTCTTTAGAAGACAACATGATAACTTATTATTAACCATGCTAATTATTTTCAAGAACTTGTTAAAGGATTTTTTTTTTTTTATTCATCTGAATGGATATTATTGTTCTTATTGGTCAGTAGAGTTTATGACTATCAAATGTTTTTTATATCTTATTGTAGCACTTTAGTGCTATTTGATTGGAATATTAAGGTTTTTATATTATACAGTTCATGGCCATGTCACCTATTATTTTTTATCTTTTATTCAAGCATCTAATATAAAAACTTTGTATCTAATATAACTTGAGTCTATGCGGCTGATCTCTCTTCCCTTTGTTAGTTTCGATGACTCCAATTAGAGTTAACTTGAATTTCGTTGTATATGTCACTTGAATTACGTAGAACTCAAAGTGTTAGTTGCTTCTTTGATTGCAGATAGTGAAAGGGTACTATACTAATCACTATGAATTATGCGAGAGTGTACTTCCTGTCTTACAGAAGAGGTAATTCTTCTTTTCTATTCTTTTGAAGCGTATATTAGTTGTTTTCTCTACTTGATTTGATTTTAATGCCCATAATTGAACTCTGCAGAGTATTCTATTATATAATATGTTTATAAAGCATTCTTCTCTACTTGATGTATAAATTTAAATGTTACTAACAATGTTTAATTTCAATTAATGACTTGCCGAATTTCTTAGAGCTATGGAATTTTTTTTTTTTTTTTTTTTTTTTGCCCAAAGGCATTCCTAGATGTGTCTGTTTTTGTATCAATTCTTTTATTCACAATGTTTCCTGTAGACTATTATGTTGTTTAAGTATTATTATGCAAAGAATTATATATGCTTTAGATATAATTAGGGCAATGATAATATTTTAACACAATAATGGACTAACTTATGATGCATTATCGCAAGTACCGAAGAGAAGACATGGATTTATTATGCTAATTGTTAGATTGCAAAGTCAATTTATATAATTTTGTATCAGATGTAGGTTTGTTGAAAATTAATAGATTAGTAGATTTAATACACAAAAAAATTAAAGAAAAACAAGGCCCTTTCCTTTCTATCATTTCTTTCATATATGTAAAATTAAGACTAAAAAAAGCACAATAAATTGTTTAATTTTTTTTTCAAAATAATATATTTTAAAATGTATACAAATTCTATTCAATTTTTATCATACAATGAATTGCATACAAACCTATGCATTGCACAGATTGACTTAGATTATATATATCAAGTATGGTGCATATATCATATATGCTCCAGCTTATGAAAGTGTTAAATAACTACACAGCTTGTAATTAAATGATAGTTAAGAGATTAATTATCTTATTTTTAGACATTTTAATTGATTAGTTTGTAACTTTTTCTTGTATAAAATGCAAATCAAAGAATATTTTCTTTATACCTTGAACAAATTGTGCTATTTTCCTTTCAAGTGTATGTGATTTTGATTTTGACAGAAGTTGAAAGAAAAATAAGAAAAGGACAAAATACGTTTCACCTATCTAACTATGATGTTTCAAGTGTAAGAAAATTCAATGTTTCAATGCTAAGAATATTTCCGATATAGCTTAAGCATGCGAGTATTCCACTAAATTTTTTTTATGACACTACGTTAGAGGATTTTTAATTTTGGTTTTGGGAAGGGGGAAGGATCCCTTGCCTTGATAAACCACACATTAAGGCAACAGCTTTCCTTCGATGGTACTTTTGAGGACATGATTAAGTGAAAGTAGGTTGGGTTCCAACCATGCACCAAGCGCCAAGGGGCCATTACGTACTTGCCCCCATTGTGCACATAATATGCACTGACCAAATTTGACATTCATATACGTAACTCACATACTGGATGCTATCTCTGCACAAGGGGATCATGTAGACAAGAGAAGACATCAGTGCAGCTCACATTTCTATTTATCTGTGGGGTGTCACTTTATGATCCCAAAAATTTCTCTACACATTGACATCCCTCTTCCCACCACAATTTTTGATCAGTCAACAGCCAGAAACAAACAACTGATCACTTCATTTAATCATAGCAGCTCTCGCAGCAAAACCCACCAAAGCCTGCAAGTTCTTCAGCGTTTTTAAAACCATTTGATCAGAATGCATTCACTTTCCCATGTGACTTAATATCCGGCCAATTAAAGCCTCCTTCTTCCCAGAAACAGGAAGACCATGAGCTGTAAGATAGTATTTTAACTCCACCACTGTCAAATCCTTTAACTGCAAAACAAGATCAAAGCACTTGATATTAACATATAGAAAATAAACTAGCTCATGCCTTTTTTTTTTAATTTTGTGATAGTAGAAGTGACAAGCCACTTAATACACATGCAACATCTTAGGTTTGAATCCTAGACGATCAAGGGGAAAATGTCACAAAGACAACATCGAGTGCTACTGTATCACTAAAATACTAACAAGAAATTATCTAAGGGATACTGCACCACAAAGGAAACATCCTGGGTTTAAACAGAAATTATCTTAATTTTCAGTATCCTAATTGCCCATTTTATATCTCTCTTGATGGGAGGATACTGACGTTGAAGGACAGGTAATCACTCTTGAATAACCCACAGGTGATAAATGAACAAAAGCCCAATCAGTAACCCTCCAAATTAGAGAGGTGTGCTGTTGCAGATTTTGTTCATAAGCACACCCGACCTTCCCAAACAAAACAAGTTTTCATACAAATGCACTACAACAAAGAACCTTGCAATTTTACCTTTCCAGTATCAGCAAGCTTAAGCCAGTCATAGTTTTCACACTCTTTCACTGCATTTTCAGCAAGTGCTTTTCGTTTTTTAGAGGCTTCAGTTGGCTTTCCTTCACTGACAAGTTCACTTTCCTCATCATAATTCTCCCCATACACAGAGGTCTTGAATTCTTCTAATGCCCTCACAACTCCAGGTCTGTAAGTCAGACATGCAGGTTTGCCATTTTATACCCAAGACTTGAACAAGCCATCAAGAACAAAGGGATAAAGAGCAAAAATGACACAATGGTGATATTTTCTTCTTCTGTCTCCTCTAGGTCTTCTGGTAGGACATGCAAGAATTTCTAAGAAATAATGAAAGTTGTTACCTAGCCAAGCCTTCCTCATCAGGTACTGTTTCATCTTTGATTTCTGGCATATCATCCTCTTCAAGAGCCAATGCCTGTAACACTGCATAATGTCTCTGCAAGGCTGGAAAAAACTTGTTACTGAACAGGGAAGCATAACAACTTGAAGTTACAATACTAGGTAATGAGGCTGCATCTATTAGAGAATCATATCCAAGTATGGAAGCACTGAGAACAGAAATATGTCAAATATAAATATTTTTTTATATAGAAAAAGAAATATTATTAAAGAAGAAAAGGGTAGTCCAGTGCATGAAGCTTCCTGCCAATCGAGGGGTCCAGGGAAGGGCTAGACCGCATAATGGTCTATTGTATGTGACCTTACCTTGCATTTTGCAAGAGGCTTTTTCCATGGCTTAAACCTGTGACCTCTAGGTCACACAGGAACAACTTTACCATTGCACAAGACTCTCCTCTACTAGGACAGATGATATGGAAAAATCTCAATAAAAACAAAAATAAAAGGTCCAAAACCTAGGTACTGCTAACATAATGGCAGGTGTAAGCACAAATGATGCTACAACTCATGATTTTGGCAAACTATTATTTTGCTTATCAGTTACTGCCTCAACAATATAATATGTTTTCCCAGCTCAACAAAACTCAACCAAACATAAAATTTTAATTTTAAGCAAATTAGTAGCTGAGTTGGCCAAAACAAGACCAAAAGTAGGAAAACTAGCAGCACAATTTCTTTCAAAACAATTTTGATCTGGCTAGTGTCGTCCAGTCTGTGAAAGCAACAAGGCCCACATTTAATCCAGCGTTTGGGAAAATAAATAATGATGAATCAGAAAAGCAGGGATTTTGCTTTTACTACAAATATGTCAGTTCATACATAGATAAATATGAAATAAGTTCAACACTAAGAGTAAGACAGTAGGGCATTTAACAAGGTAGTTGGAAGAAGCATATTTCCCTTCTTTATGATGAACTCTCTATGAGGAAGAAACAGCTTACCAGGATTAGCAAATTGGCATACAGAAAAATCTTTTAAGTCAATGCGCTTAATTAAAGCAACAGCCCTTTGAATTTGATCATCAGTTGCTTTGGGCACTGTGCGACTTGTATCTGAATGAAGCTGCAAAAAGCCTCCAGACCTTACTAATAACCTCATTTAAAATGACATAATTCTTTTTATCTGTTGTCATGCTCTATAAACATAAATCCAACTAAAGTAGTTATGTACCTCTTCAACAGGTCGAATGTCATCAGAATATGGAAGATAAATCATGTGCATTCCTGGTGGCTCAATCTGACCACCTGATCGGACAATCTCCTCCTGCAATTGTAAGCTCGAGTACAGATATAAACACTGATTAGGATAAAGATGCAATAGAGATCAATACAAAGAGTCATCAAAACTAGAATATGACATCGCACTAGCCTGTGTTATTCAACCAATTATGCATCATTATGCAAACTCCTTCAAGTATTGAACAAATTATACCTGTGCAATTAGGGCAACCAACTGAGGTCGAGAAGAACTGCCATGGAATGCAACTGCGAAACTGAGAAAGCAAGCCAAGGCTTTAATGCATTGAGTATTTATTATCAGACATAATAAAAACAAAAGCAGTTAGCAACTATTATCTATTCAAGGAAACTCGAGACTACTCATGCAACCACCAGTGAGATGGCCTAGATTGCTTGATCTTCAGTGCATGGTGCATAGTGCTATCACTCCAGATTCTAATTTGCTAAGATAAACATGCAATTTTGACAAGTAAACTTATGCACATCTATAAGTAGATAATAAACACTTAATCAGAGTATCTTCTAAAACCTAAAATTTCTATAATTTTTTTTTTTTATTGAAAAAGAAACTAATATAGAAGAGAAACAGAGAACAAAAATAGAGGACAAGGAATCCTTAAAATCGAAAAAAGTCTATCAAGACCAAGCTGCTGCCCAATTCCTATGCAAATCAGACAGAGCCAACCCTCTAAAGCAACCATTAGCTTTTAACCAAAGAGATGCTACAAACAAAATCCTATCCCACAATAGAAGTCTAGTCTGGGATTGATTTCTAAAAATTCTAGTATTTCTTTCCAACCAAATGCACCATATGACAACAAAACGAGCACAATCCCAAGCAGCCTTCTTGGCAATATTACTTCCAAAACTTCTGAAATTAGTGGACAAGAAGCTTCCCAAATTATCCGGACAAACCCAACAGATATCAAACAACGAGAATATCTTGCTCCACAACTCCCAAGCCAAAACACAATGAAGAACAAATGATTACTGGCCTTTGAACTTCGGCAACACATCACACACACGTTTGGAGATAAAGCCTTATGAAGGCTACACACCTGAAGCATATCATTAGTATTTGTTGAGAAAATAATTAGGGTTTTAGGAAGGAGAAGAAGTAGAGAAAAAGGCTTGAGAGAAATTAGGGAGAAATTCTTATTGAATGAAATAAGATGGCTGAATTACATAAAAGACTTTACCATACTCCTCTATTTATATAGAGTTTATACAAGAGGTAAAGTTCTAATAAAACTCAATATCTTATAGACTTATCTAAATTTATCACTTATCTTTAGTATTATAATATAATTAAATATCCTAATGACTTATTAGTCATATATTCTATCTTTATTTATTAACACTCCCCCTCAAGCTGAAGCTTAAAAATAAAATGCAATAAAAATAACTATAAAGAAAACTTGAATTTTAAATTGCATGAACAACTTGTCAACAAACACAGTATATGAATAACTCCCTCTCAACGCAAATCAATCCAATGGCTATCGGAATGATCATCGGTGCCTAGAAGATAAAAGTATGCCGGTGGATAAAATTTGTGACAGCTGGAATGATATTTCAGCTAAAAAATTGTAATAGCCAGAATGATACATCGGCAAAGAAAAATTAACAGTCAGAATGATACATCGACTAAGAAAGTTTTTTTTTTTATTATTTGTTTTGCCAGAATGATACATCGGCTTAGAAAATAAAATGGCTGGAATGACACATTGGCCGAGAAAAATTAATAGTCGGAATGATACATTAACTGAGAAAGTTTTTTTTTTTATTTTTTTTTTACTTTTTTCTGGTTCTGGGTTATCAGTGAGGAGGCTGGACTAACACTTGGCAAGGATTTGGTGGCAATAACATCACAAAGGGAACAACAATTTTCCAAGCTGTTATGAGTACAGTAGAACCTGGTACAGGTATGATTTTCCATGAGAACCCTGACAAAGACTACGTCAAGAACAATGGTTTTGAGTATGCCATTAGTGTGGTTGGAGAACTGCTATATGCAGAAACACAAAAACTTGACCATTCTTGAACCTGGTGCCAATATCATTGAAAATGTCTGTGCTTCCACCAAATGTGTTGTGGTGGTAGTTTCAGGAAGGCCATTGGTGATGGAACCTTATGTTAATTCCACAAATGCCCTTGTTGCCGCTTGGTTGCCAGGCACTGAAGGCCAAGGTGTTGCTGATGTGCTCTTTGGTGACTATGGCTTCACTGGGAAGCTGCCACATTCTTGGTTCAAGAATGTTGTCCAACTCCCCATGAATGTTGGTGATGCTCATTATGATCGTTTTTTTTCTTTTTTTTTTTTTTTAGGAGAATCATCTTCTTTGGCCTCATCTTTCTTCACTTTTGAAAGCTTTGGCTGTGGTTTGCACACAGAGAAACAGCGAGATGGTGAAAGTTTTTGAGGAATGGGTAGAAACAAGACCAAGCATAGACAAACTCTCTGGAAGAGAGGTAGTGATCACAGCAGAGAGCAACTTTCCTTTTTTTTTTAATTTTTAACTCAATGAACAGTGAGAATGAAACAATAATAAATCTAAACATATCTACTATGACCACAACTTGGCTTTTCTTGCGGTCGCAGGAAGCATGATACCAATAGGCCTCAAGGTGGATAATATTGCTCTGATACCATATTGAGAAAATAATTAGGATTTTAGGAAGGAGAAACAGTAAAAAGAGAGGCTAGAGAGAGTTTGGAGAGAATACAAATAAATTGAATAAATAAGACTGCTAAATTACATTTAAAAGACTTAATCCTACTACTCTATTTACATAGAACCTAAATAAGAGGTAGAGGTAGAGTTATAATAAACTCAATAACTTATTTGGCTTATCTATACTTATGACTTATATCTAATATTATAGTCCAATTAAATAACCTAATGACTTATTAGTTGTATATTCTATCTTCATTTCTTCACAATTATATTAAAAAATCAATTGAAAGTAAGATACAATAATAGGCAGTCAAAAACTTCATTCTTGCTTTTCAAAAAATACACACATATCTTTCTCGTAAAATCATCAATAAACGTCAGAAAATAATGATTATTTCCATGTGAAGCTACATTCACAGGACCACACACATCAGGGTGAATCAATTCAGGTGGCTTTGATGCACACCAATTCTTTCAAAGCACAAAAGAATTTCTATGTTGTTTTCCAAAAATACATCCTTCACAAAATTGATCAGGATGATTAATATGAGGCAATCCTTTAACCATATTTCTCTTTGCAAGTTCACTCAAACCATGAAATTTCAAATGGCCAAACAAATTCAAAATACATGCAATGCTTGAGTTCCAATTGCAAACATGAGACCATAAGTACATAAAGTTATATGCTAACTGAACTAACCGCTTGAGACGTATCATGGACCTATGAAGGGCAATGAAGATACTAGTGCTACCAACCACACCCTGCAAAACAGCATAAGCATCACCAAGATAGTTTTATCATATGCATAAACAAATAACTACACAACCAGTCAAAGTATTTAGAATTGTACCAATAGACTGCATAATATTACTAATTCTCTTCCTGGAAGTGACTAATCATTGTAGATTAGTCTCATGTACATTGTCATTGTTGAGAAAAAAGGTAAGTGCCAAAGGCCATTATTATTGTCGAAAAATTGGGATTTGAGAGGGGAAAGGTTTTAGAGAAGAGAGCAGATTGGGAGAATACACAAATATCATAGAATGATCAATACATGAGATAGAGATGCATTGTGGAATCACAATCCACAGTCTTGATCCACTTGGCTACATCCAACCTTAGACAATTACCATGAAAAAATTAAATAGATTTCAATTTCTTTCCAATTACACATTTTAAATTATCTATTTATATAATCAGTAATCCTCCATGCATAAGCCCTAATCATTGTAGTTTGTATTGCATAGTTGTATTGTTATCATAGTAAACAGTACAAGTACAATTTGGTGAACTGAACAAACTTGTACACATGTTTTGAACATGAAACTTTGGGTTCTCACATGCAAGTAAAAAAATTGAGTCATTTGCATTGCAACAAAATTCCTAGTCACAGAAGGTGGTTTAGGTCAAATGGATCTCAACCTAAGATTATACAAAAGGAAGCATTACATTTTAAGATACATTAACCAAAATTAAGAAAGGTTTAACATCTACATAAGATATCAGCATTGCCTTGCATCTGCTTCAGAAATTAAAGACTTTTTTGTCGAGTATTTTAAGGCTCCTGTATGAGAGGGGAATAAGGTCTCATGGAGGTTGCTGTTTTTGTATTTATTAGATGTAATTGATTAGGGGAAGACTCTCTCTTGCTCTACTTTGGGACCGGGTTGTTTACAAGGGATCCATTTTGGTGTAGCCCAGGGGTTTTTGTGTTAGACATGCAGAGGGATCAGAGAGCTTAAATGAATTGATGTACTCTTTCTATGTAGAGTCTCCTATCCACATCAAAATCAAAGCATTCTATGAACTTCGTAAATAAAAAGAAGAATCATCAATCTCCAAAAATGATCAAAAAAAGACTATAAGGAAATAACCTCATCATTTGGGTATAGAAAAGTAGATGGCCTAGAGTTGTAGTAATCCTTCAACAAACTTAATGGCTTGAATCCTAGAAGATGGAGATGTCCGGTTGAAACTCTTTTAATCTCTGATAGGTCCTCTGTTGAGAATGTAATATTCAAGCTGGAAAATAATAGAATGATCAGACATTGATTACAAAAAATCACAAACAAGACAACTACGTTTTTCTTTTGATTTTTTGATAAAAGAATTACAAGAGTTAAAACAAGGACACTCCAGTATTTCTTTTGGCGGGCAGTTAGTTAAATTACGTTATAGCATCCAATCAAACTGTTGAGCAGTCAAATACAACAACGTCCTCAAATATATAATTTGTAGGTTAGAAACTAAATCTTAGTCCTGGTAAAACTGTCACTTCTAAAGATACAAACATTTAGAACCTGCACCATTTGCACCCAGATGAAGAACAATTATAACTTTATTACGTGTTTAAAGAGTTTTAGATTTTGTGAGCCTGTAGAGTCTTGGTTCTGTAAATTTAGCAAGTTGATTAACCACTTAAATGAGTCTAGAAGATTGTAATCTTGTACTCAGGCTGATAAATTTAAACTTAGAAGCAGTTAAGTCATTAATAGAGTAACTTAGGAGACTAGTCTTCATGTAACTTATTTATTGAAGGTTTTTTCCCTCAAATTTAGGCCTAGATCTCTGAATCCCTTCTGATTGCTGACCAAGGAGATGGACTCCTGTCACATTTGATATTATACCTTATTATCCCTACCATCCGTAAATCAAATGAAATTCTTTGGGTTGCTGCATGACAATTTTTCTGAAGCAGTCACTTGACCAACCACAAACTATGAAATTTAACCACAGGAACATAAATTTCTAGAAAAGATGATCTATTTTAGAGCTAGGTAGCTTTGGGTAGACATATTTTTTGTTCAGATAAGTCTTATGCCATCACTACCAAGTTTTCAACCAGAATACAACTTGTTATGAAATAGACAATTTATTTTCTAACTAGGGATAGTTTTATATATTCATTTTGTTTTATGGAAAAAGAAAATATTTTTAAAATAAGGAAGAAGAGTACATTAGAAGAGGATAAGCAAGCCATGAAAGAAAGAAAAACTTAAAAAGGCTAAGACCTATCAAAAAACAAAAAAAAGAAGAAAACCACCCATCAAAGCTGTAAAACAAATTCCCAATCCCTTTGTGAATCAATCAAAGTTATTTCTTCAAAGAAACCATGAGCTTCATACCAAGGCAAAGTAACAAGCATAATCTTATCCCACACCAAGAAGAAAGGTAGATGTTGCTTTTTAAATATTCTAGCATTCCATTCCAACCATATACACCATAAAACAACAAGTCTTGCAAATTCGCAAAATGTGCTTTTCCCCTTGATATATATTTTTTTAATAGAAACAGAAAATATTATTAGAAGAAGGAAAGCATTACAAATAAAGAGGATCAGTCATCCTCAAAAAGAGAAAATCTTAAAGAGTAAAAGTTACATACATAACAATCAATCAAAGTTCCAAAACAGATTCCTAATCCCTTTGCAAATCAATCAAACTAATTCCATGAGAAAAACCATGAGCTTTAAGCCACATTGAAGCAACAGACATTATCTTTTCCCACACCAAAACCAAAGGCTGAAATTGTTGTTTTAAAATTCTAGCATCCCTTTCCAACAATATACACCAGCTCTTTTTATGTGGATTTTGACAGTGAGGAAGTTTCAGAGGGCATCCAACACTATTTGATCAATTTTTTCGTGTTCTGGTCTGGCCACCTTTGTTTTTAGTGTCTTTGTGATGTAGGACAAAGAAGATGGGTCAAACACAACTACATTTGGATTTTCATAATTATTATGTGTTATGGGTAAAATCCGATCTCAAATAATAGAAAAGCAAAAGCCCCAATGGGGACTGAGAACCAGCTAAAGATAGCTCAGCTCGCTAAGATTGCACCACCGCGAGGTCGGGATACAAGCAAAGCCCGAAGCCAGAGAAACAGCTCGCTAAAGCTCACCTCACCAAGAGCGAAGCTCGCCTCGCTGAGAGAAAGCTAGCAACGACCCCGAGCCAAGCATTTCAGTTCGCAAAGACGGGCATAGCCAAAAGTTCAATGGGATAGAGAAGGCTCAACAAGATGGAGCATTGGACAAGCTTACATCAGCACGCAAACAAGGGGCCCATCCCGCAGAAAGCAATCTGCAAGGGCTGGTTTGCAGAAGATTAAGTTCTCTTGTACATTTAATATTTGATGTAACTTATTTACTGCATGTAAAATTATATCTGTAACCTTCCACCTTCTATAAATAGAAGGAGGAGGATCCTCGTAGAACAGGCTGAAATTACTATACCGAAACTCTAGAATTTACTTTAGACTAATAAAAGCTATCGTGGACATAAGGATCAGTACTGCCTGGTTTTAGCCGAGCCACGTTAAAAACACTGCTTTCCATTACTCTTCTTCCTCTCTACCATCTTCGTCATCTTCTTCGTTTCCCATTTCATTCATCAGAGAGCAGTTTGGGGATAAAAGAACTACATTGGTTGACTGAGATTTGGCAGAACCAAATTTCACCGTCAACATTATGTAATTTTGTAAGGCATTATTTTTAAGGATTTGATCTAGTAATTTAAAGTAGTTTTAATATAAATAATATAGAATTAGAGTCCTAGTAGGATACTAATGAGTTAGGATTAATTTAGAAGGATATTTACTTGGTGAGGCAGTGCTATCATGCCTATAAATAAGGATATTTTTCCTTCTTTTCTGGTGGATTCCAGAGTATTTTCATAGTAGATTCTAGGTCATCAACAAGATTAGTATCTAGTATCTATGTTACACATTTCTATCCTGTGTCACTGTCATGTGGGTATCCATTTTAAGTACTGGGTTTGTTGTTTCTGGACTGTTTCACACATTTTGATGCAATTCTTTTTTTATTATTTTTAGCAGATCTTCTACTTTTTGGGTTGATCAGAGGTCACTGCAGCACCATTTGGGGTGGTTCTCTTCAGGTTTTAGTTCTGTACAAGGGATTTTGACTTTGCTTGGCTGATTTTATACAGTTTGTAACATGATTTGATGTGGCTATCCTTTGGATAATCTAGATATCTGCATTAGATGTGACTTGGGCTTTTCTAGATGCGGGAAAGAATTTCAGCATTTCCAGTGCTGCCTTGTGTTATTTTGCTCAACATGATACTAATTTTTCTAGGAATTTTCATTCAATGAAAGAGAGACATCTGAGTTGTTGCTTTTACTGAATTTGCTGGATTCTTTTCATTTTTCACATAATCTATCTCTAGATTCCTCTGGCATGTTCACATGTAAATCTTTATTTAATTATTTGGTCCAGAAACCTTCAAGTCTTAATTTGCCTTTTCTTATTTCATTGGGTTCCGTCTAAGGTAAAATTTTTGTTTGGACTACTGTTTTGAACAAGATCAATACTAATGATTCACTGCAAGCGTGCAAACCTCAAAGTTTTGTCCCTGTATGTGTTATGTTCAAAATTTCAGAGACTAATAGCCATTTGTTTTTGCATTGTGAGATGGCTTGGCAGCTATAGAAAAACTTTTCTTTGTTTCGAGTTTGCATGGATATGTACAGCTACTTTGGACTCTGCTCTAGTGCTTTCTTTGGAGAGCTTTGATTGGATGGTTTGTGTTATTTCGTGTAGTTTTTTAGCTTTTTCCTTTTTCTTTTTTTCTTTTATTGAGGATTGTTTATCCTCTTCTTTTGTACTCTTCCTTCTTTTAATAATATTTTCTTTTTCTATCAAAAAAGACAAATTTTGAGCACTCTTTGGGTTCTGGCTTGATCCAGTGTAGCCTAATTTGCAGTACACTACAATTTGTTATACAAGTACGGGATACATGTGTAATAGGATTTTGATTCGTGGGGGTAGGTTTAGTCAGTATGCTAAGGTATGGATATGCATAAAAAAACTATTTAATTCGCTTTGACATATACGAATAAAAATTTATATAATCTCCATAATTTTAAAAAAATTGGAGATAATTTATCTTCATTAGAACTAGGATACAAAGCAAACTAATCTAATCCTTTTGCTTTTCCCTTAGCACTACCACTGCCGCTTACTGCAAAACTAGAAATTTGTGTTTGATCATGTAACTCAGATGCGCTCACTTGTGATCTACTAGAACTTGAAGCTCCTTTTGGACCAAAATTTGGATTCAAAGTACATTCATTGTGATTCTTCCCTGAATTGAGATTTTCCTAAAATAAAAGGATTCTCTAATTATAGCGTATTAGAGTATCAGTTCGCTAATGTATTGCATTTTGGTTCGTGCAAATCAATTCACTATTCGCGAGGATTGCCCGTGAATCTGGCAACACTGCCTTGACCTAATATTGGCTCTAAGAGGAAATTAAGGATTTTGCTGATGTTCAGGAATAGAAATGAAAGCAGTCTGGCTCTGTTTCACTTGAAATGTTTAAATCGATTAAATTTGTGAAGTGCTTCGAGGTGATTTTGCATGGATGTTGTGCAGACCCAATTGATGTTTAGTGTGGTAAGAGTTGGTTCTGTGTAAGCTTCGGTGGATTTTAAGGGCTACCCAGATCCAATTTGTGTGTTTGGGCCGTCTGATTTTGAGTGATTGAGGCCATGCAAGGTATGTTTTGGTGAAATTCAGTTCAGTGTCTTTCAAGTTGTAATGCAGTGTAATTTTTTTGGTGTTTGGCAGCAATGAACACAGCTTTGGAGCAATTCAGTTTGTGGTTATGTGGATGCAACTAAGGGTCTTGCAGTTTCGTTTTGGTGTAATTCAAACCAGAGGTGTTGGTGACTATTTTGTGTACATAATTACAGCCACAGGACCACTTGGAAGAAGTTGAGGTTGTAATTTGGGTTAGCATCCTTCTAGAGAGCGAGAACAGCGCCATTTGGTCAAGGAGAACTGGAACTGTAAGAAGGTAGATGGACCAACTCAAGGGTAGGGGCAGCAATTTTTTACACAGCATGATAATCCGAGACAAACATGAGACACTTTACACGGGTTCGAGTTAAGCTTATATGTGTTTAAGTTGTAAACATGTCAACCTGTTTATTATGAATAATAAACAGGTCGTGTTCGAGTTGGCTTAAAGCTAAGGGTTGACCTGCCAACCTGTCTAAAAATTTATACTAGAATTTAAAAAAAAATATTTAGAAATATTTAACAATTAAATTATAAATATTTATGGCCAAATTACAAAACCCCTTTGAACTAATAGTTGTGCAATGTACCCCCTTAAACTAATAGTTGTGCAGTGTACCCTTAGCTTTGAGCCAAACCGAACAAGACCCTTTAACCCGTATAAAGTGTCTAGTGTTCGTCTTGGGTTGTCATGTGTAAAAATTGCCACCCCTACCCCTAAGTTGGTCCATCTACCTTCTTACAATTCCAGTTCTCCTTGACCAAATGACATTGCTCTCGCTCTCCAGAAGTATGCTGCCCCAAGTTCCGTCCTCAACTTCTTCCAAGTGGTCCTCTAGTTGTAATTATGTACACAAAATGGTCACCAACATCTCTTATTGAAATTACACTAAAACAAGACTACGAGACCCCTAGTTGTATCCACACCACCAACATAACCACAATATACCTTCTTGTACTTTCAAAATCAGCAATGTACACCTTAAGCTAATTGTTGTGCAGTTTACCCCCTTCTATTAGAATTCCATCAATTTTAACAGCAGAAACAAGTCATGTAACTAGCTAGTGACTTATTTCAATACTTATTGTTAAGAGAAAGAAAGAATTGTGAAGCTGTGCTCAACAATGAGGCAGGCACATATATATATATACACACCGAAAAATATGTACAAGAGGTAAAGTTATAATAGGCCCATGACTTATCCCCCTCAAGCTAAAGCATGGATGTCAAACATGCCCAACTTGATACAAATACCATCAATCCATTTGCCCTTTGTTCATTCATGAAAGACTAGATTTGTGGCAATATGAGTGGCAACTTGATTATCATGCCACAACTGCATCGCTCCAGAAGACAATAAAAAATCCAAACAAATTTTGATTGAGATACAACTGCTTGTTTCTTGCTTTTCCAAGATACAAGATTTCCACCAACAAACACACACTGCCCTAAAGTAAACTTGCATCTATAGGATGCCCCACCCAATCCACATCAAAAAAAAGTACTACCCTGCAATCAACATGATTTATACAAGATTCTGCGCGTCCAAATGCCTTCTTGAGATATCTTGGAATGTGCATGATTGCGTCCCAATGAGAAGTTCTTGGAGAATTCATGAACTGACTTACCACACTTACTCGAAAAGCAATGTTAGGTCTAGTGATGGTAAGGTATCTCAACTTTCCTACTAACCATCTGTATCGCTCCGGATCTTTTAGTAATTCTCCATCCTCCAATCCAAGTTAACATTTGGAATCATAGAAGTATCACATGGTTTAGTGCCAAGTAAACATGTTTCATTCAAAAGATTAAGAACATATTTCCTCTAAGACAAGAAAATCCCTTTCTTATTTCAAGCAATTTCAATGCCTAAGAAATACCAAAGTGCTCCTAGGTCCTTAGTCTGAAACATGATTTGAAGAAAACGTTTCAATTTGGAAATGCCCAAGTTATCACTACCAATAAAGGGCATAAGTGTCACAGTTAGTTTTAACTTTTTTTTATAGAAAAATAAAAAAAATAATATTCTTTTTCTCTACTATCCTTCTCTCTATTATTGAATAATATTTCTTTTTCTCTATGTTGTTGAAAAATAGAGCATAGAGTTAGGTAGCCATCAATCATTGAATAATATTCTTTTTCTCTACTACCTTCCTTTCTAACCTTTTCCCTCATTCAAACCCCAATTTTTCAACTGTTGATCTTGTTAAACACTGCTGTCCAAACAATAGATTTGACCTGACCGGGAATTTTGGATTTCCAAATGGGCTTTTTAACAAGGAATTTTTACTCTGGAATTTGAGCGTGTAAGGAAGAGAAAGAAAGACTTGCAAGTGAGGCTACCAAAAGGATCATGAGACCAACAACTCCTATCAGGACAAGAAGAGAACAAAACAGAATTGAATGGTGGGAGCAAACCTATTAATTCTAAGGCTTCCCTATTATTCAGATTTCTAGAGAAATGACAGTCCCAAGAAGAGTTTGAATCTGGATGATTAAGTTTTGCATGGGAGTAATATACAATGAAAGGTCCAAGAAATGTAAGGCTTCATCATCTTGCACTGAACGAACATATAAAATTACCCTCAGATGTTTGACTATTGTCCTAATAATTTTTTTCACATACTAACCTTGGTCAGATATAAGTTTATAAATATTAAGAGATTGAATTATTTAAAGAACATTATCAGGCATGTCCAATAATTAACAGCCATGTCCACTTCATGACAAATGAAATTTATTGAGAAATTTTTGTGGTAGGTATAGAACACACCATCACAATTCCTGCTAGCATCATCTTATACAAGTATGAGTAAGAAACGTCAAATCCTAGACTTCCTGCAAAGTAGTCCATACCTCTTTCACACACCCCCTCTCTTTCCCTCCCCAATATTGTTCTAGATCTATCACATACTTCACAAAGATAGAGTTTTGCTGGCTAGCCAAGAGCCAAATTGGCCTACAACACACATTCAAAATATTTGAAACCATGTCATTCTCAAACCACCTTCAGAACCTATCTAAACAAAACCATCTCACTTGTTCACTAAAGATAGAGCAAGGAACTTACTATCCTCAAGAAAATTCTTGCTTCAATGTGCGTTAAGTTGTAGGAGTGCAATTATTTGTCAAATTTCATTCAGATGAAACAGTCAATTGAAAGAGGAAATATAAGAGCAAGAAAAAAATAAAGATGGCACTTAAATAAGATGAGTGAGTGGCATAAAATGCTTACTTTTTATATGGATGAAACCTTCTACTAGATTCTTCCACCAATGCTCCAGTATCGGCACAAATGAAAGTTCTTTCTGTCTGCACCAGCATCAAACCAGTTAAATCCTTAACCCTTCTAGCACTATGATTTTACAAATATATATAAGGGAATGCTAACCTCCCAACCAATGAAGAGGCTATCATCTCCCACTTAGGACAAAAAAAAAAACCATTTTTTCAATTGTTGTAAATTTATAATATTATTCCTAGAATCTTCCACTAAATTCTATTCTATCACTCTTGAACATCTCTCCCCCTCTCACGTCTCTTCCCATCTCTCCTCTCCTTCTCCCTCTCTTAATCTCATCTCCTTCTGCAACTGACTACCTTTTTCCTTTTTCTCTACTGCAACTACAAGCATAGGCCAGCTTGCTTGGGTATTTCATGGTACCCATAATTGTTCATCACTTGTGCAAGTATCCTTAGCTTCCAGGCCAAAACAAATATTAGCTTCTTCAAGTACATGAATCAATCTGCTTTCAAGTTTTCTATTATTGTCGGGCTATTCAACTTGTTCACTTGTAAAATAAAAAAGAAATGTCCATGAGGTTTATATAACAATTTCAAAATAAATCCCACCACCAAAAACCAAAAGAAGGACTATATAGTTTGGGAGTGCTATCCTCTTTTAGAAGTAATTAGGTTAAAGGGTACAACAGTCTTTATGTGTCTTACAGTCTCTATAAATAGAGTAGGGTTAAGTCTATTGTAATTCAATAATTATATTATTCAGTTATAATAGTAATTCAATAATTATATTATTCAGTTATAATATTAGTATCAACCATTATATTATTCGGTTATAATTGTTAAGAAAGGCCTCTTATTGGACATGATTATTAGTTCCCTAATTTCTATTGTTGTCCTAATTTTGTTAGGATTCCTAATTATGATAGGACTCTGTTTTGCTGCCATAATTTATTAGATATAAATATATATGCTGCAGCTAACCTAGTTTAAGGGTTATGGCTTCTACACTCTCCTCTTTGGTTCTCTCTTTCTCAATAACAAGGTATCAAGAGCAACTTGATTCCTAGGGAAACAACAATATGGTTTACGATTCCTGTTTTCTTTTCTTTTTCCTAAATTCCAACTTTTCTTCTTTGGTAAATATCTCAAAATCTCATCGGCTCTTAGTTTCTCCCCCCTCTTCTTTCTTCTTTGTTGTGCAACCTAAGAATTGGTTGCGGGCTGATGAATTAAGGCAGTCCAAGGGAGTATTGTGGCTGGTTTAGGTGCAAGTCAGGGGTGTCTCACATAAGATAGGGCAGTGAAGAATTTTGTTGATCTGCGTACTGTGGTACAGATCAGATTTTGCTGCTAAACAGGTTTAAATATTCTATTTTTGGAGTGTTCTCTTATTTTAGTCTGTTTAGGGAAGAATTTGGTAATTTGTGTACTGTGAACAGTCTAGAATTTGCTATAATATTTTCTTTGAGGGAAATCTCTTATTTGAGTCAATTTGAGAGGTTATTCTGCCTTATTTTCTTATCCATGGCTGACGAAAAGAAATTAGTAGCTGAGGTTATCTCCTCTAACACAAGAATTACAGATAACAGATTGAATGGCACGAATTATGTGTTGCGGAAGGGATTTGTTAAACGTCATATGCCTTGTAATGATATTGGAACCCACCAAACTGATGATCCACCCAAGGAGGGTAACGAAAAGTGGTTGAAGGAAGATGATAGGCTTCTTAATTAAATTCTGAATTCAATGGAAGATCATGTACAAGATCTAGTAGGGCATTGTACTATGGTAAAACAGTTGTGGGAATACCTAGAGTCACTTTATGCCAGCAAACAAAA
>JANHAO010003061.1:0-27098 GCA_026873985.1 Saraca asoca | reverse complement strand
TAATTAGATAATATGTCACAATTAATTATATTATATATTGACTATAATTTCAATAAAAATAATAAAAAATTTCTCAACTTTTTTAATTTTTATAAATTTTTTAACTAAAAATTTTTATTTTTTTATTTTATTTTTTTAATAGGGTTGTGGCTGCTGCTTCCTGCTCGCTGCTTCCTCTGCGAGCAGGATACAGAATAAGTGGTGAGCTGAAGGAGGAAGCAGTGAGCAGGACATAGTGGAAAGAATTGAATAAAACTGATATTAGTGGAAAAAATTGAAAAGCTATCATCATCAGTGATGACGACACAATAACAAATGAAGTTGACATGTTGATGATAATAATAATGACGTCGTCTAATGACATGTTGACACAATAACTTTGTTTATTTATCTTTAATATAATAAAAAAAACTAAATTTATTTAGTACTGTCCCCTATTCTAGCATTCAAAAAGAAAAATAGCCTCCATTTAACCAAGTCAAGTAATTCACTGCATCGACCGCTGTTATGCACTAAAAGGGATTTCCTTTAATCAAATAAATCTCAATCTACTCATAAAAATAATACGTTCTCAGGCAAATAGTAAAAGATAAGATTAGTTTTTCTTTAATATATTGGTTAGATTCTTCATCTGCGTCCTTCTCACTGCTTTTTCCTTGAGCTTGTTGTTTCCTCTACAAGTAGGTAGCAACAGTCACAGCCCTATTAAAAAAATGAAATAAAAAAGAAAAAATTAAAAAGTTTTAGCAAAAAAATTACAAAAATTTAAAAAGTTGAAAAAAATTTTGTTATTTTTTTATTGATATAGTCAATATATAATATAATTAATTGTGACATATTATCTATTTATTTTACACAAACTTTATTTCTTCTTTTTTTATTTTTAAATTTTTTGGGAAAATTTTTTCTTTTTTTGTTAAAATAAAAAAATATCAGCAAGGGGTATTTTGATGTTTTTTCAAACATCAAGGAGGAAAATGATGATTCTTTAAACTTCAAGGGGAAAATGATAATAGCTCTAATAGCAAGGAGTATTTTGATATTTCCTCAAACATCAAGGGGGAAAATGATGATTCTTCAAATGTCAAGAGGAAAAATGATAATAACTCTAAAAAGATAGTATCATCAATTTTAATAACATAAATCATGATGAAAATGCATATACATCATACGAATAAACTTTCAAACTGCGTTAATATATACGAAAATCTCATTTTACAAAAGAAATTATAGTATCCTCATATAATAAAATTATTTCATTTTACAAATGGGATTTATCAAGAGAAGAGGATCATCCACTCACTTTAGACACTCTTTAGAATAGTCTAATTGCTTCTTAAGATGCTAAATCGACTCACTTGGAAAAATTGAGTTTTCAGCCTAGTTGAATATAATTGATGTTAAAATTAGCATTTAAGCTTAGATTGAATATTTTCTAGCTAAGCACACCATTTAACATTAATATTAAACTTCAACAACAACAGCACTTTCAGAACAATTAGTCAAAATCACCTACTTGGATTTTTTAGCTAAAACTCCAAATTTGTTGGTGTTAGTATGCTTAATCCTTCAATAGAAGCTTCACTAAAGCCAGATAATGCAAAATCACATGAAAATTTCAAATTTTTTTCAGCTAGCATAGCAAGGGTTTCAAGGAAAATCTCTTAGAAACTAGCTGTAAGATTGCTATAAAATAAATTCAATGCTTTAGGAATACTCATCGGAGTTCAAAGTGCTAATAACTAGCTCGGCCAAAGCTAGGATACTGTCAGTGAGCCTGAGGAAGTTGCTGGCCGAACTACTGCAACAAAGGAAGATGAGTTGTTGAAAATTGCTATCGTGAGCTGGGTGAAGCGTCAGAGGAAGGAAGAAGGAGAGGAAGGTGGCAGAGGACCGTCGGATGATAACAACAAACTGAAACACTACTAGACATCGAAATAGAGAATAGAGGAGAGGCAGCAGCTTCGAGCATTGCAACTTCTAGCCTAGGAAAAGAATACTATCAAAGAATGAGAAAGGTGATTGATCGGAGCTTCACTAGATGGCAACAACGTAAGGCAGCGAAGAAGAAGTGGCTGGTGATCAGTTGAGAAGGAGAAGATGTAGAGGAAGCCTCAAGAAAGTAACCATGTGGGGAAATTTTCAACTGGAAAATATTATACACAATGTCAAATGGGGATAATTACACACTGACCCCATTGACTTTGCACCAACTTCAATAAGGCTCTTTTGAATAAAGGGAAAATTGAATTATAGCCCCAACAAAATTGTGAAATTTTCACTTTAATCCATAGGAAAATATATTTTATTTTTATTTTCTTATTTTAATTTATTGAGGCATTACACCCAGGCACGATTAATGTTCGTAGGATCATTAGCTTGATAACTTGAAAAAGTTATCATGATAACTTGTAGGTTATCTTGTCATCTCATCTACTTGTGACATGTAGTCGAATCTAGATTAAGGAAAAGTCTCCCATATATACTTAACAGTTGCATGGTGGGATAGTTTCATTTTTGTGCCTAGGGTCACACGCCTTTATTACAAATATACATAGAGTACATAAGTATAGTCTTGTTATTTTTTGGTTTGGGTTGTTTCATTTAATTTGAGTGATCACAAGTTTCATCTAGTGCAAGTAAGAACTGTTGGAATATTTGAGCTAGTGAGCACAAATATCTAAATATGCACACAAGATTACACTTAATGGATTTAGTTAGTGAACCTACTAGGTATTGGCACCTAAGTGCTATGTTTTTTATAAACCTTATCATCAATATTAGTCCACTTTAACTATTGATCGACAAATCTTATGATGTCATCTCAATTCACATGATAGTTACATAGAATAAGAAAGAAAAAGTTGTCTAAATTCTAACACATGTTGTTTTGCATTTATGGTAGAATTATTAACGAAAGATAAAAATGTGTTTTAGTTCTTTCCTTAAGATAATTCAAGCCTATTTTTCATCTAGATAGATCAAATGTATAAAGAAAAAAGTGTATCTTTTCAATCTCCTACACACGTGATCATGTTTACTTTACTAATAATAAGGAGGAAATTAATCACAACAATAGGAGGAAATTTATAGGGCTTATTATTAGAAATTAAACATACGCTCATCTCCTATAACCATTGAGGAAGAGAGGAAGAATAAGAGAAAAAACTCTTAATTCCTCATATATGGTTTTTAAGTTTAATTACACTTCATTATTATTGGATAATAATAGAATTAAGTGTGTGGTTATGACTTTTGGGTATGTAACCATTGGGTGACCAAAAAACTTGTTTTTTTGGGTAATGTAATTAAGGTTATTTTGTAAGTAAGGTGAATCATAATTTAAAAAAAAAAATATACACACTCGGTAATTCTATTGGCTCTTGATTTAAAGGCTATACTTAGATCTCTATTGTCTCTATTGCACAAGAAAGGAAGTGAACAAGTGTTTCATATTACTCTTCATAGTGTTAACTTGGTTGTTGATCCTATGCACATTTTTTGGACTATTTTTATCATCCTAAGTTGATAAAATCGTTGGAATCAAAGGTCTTTCGTACGTTATAACTTACTTTGCTTGAAAAGACAGATGAGTTTATGAATCTTTATAAATCCTTTTTTATTTATTTTTTGGTTAAAAAATGAAAAATCACAACATTTACAAATTATTTCATTACGATACTTTAAATTACAAATAGATAAATTGAAAATATGGTCATATCATAAATAAATAAAGTATATTTTTTCTTTTTTTTAATGAAAATCCTCAAAATAAAGAGTTAATTACAAAGGCAATAAACTATACAAACCTAATTACAATCAAATAAAGTGTAAAGACAAAATTACATATTAAACCACAGTTGTAGGGACAAAATATATAATTAGGTAGCACTAAGTGACGGAGCGAGATAAAATGTTAATTTTAAAGATTTAAATTACAAATCATATCATATGCATGATGATGGACTATAGTTCACACTAAATTCAAATTATATTGATTATTATTTTTTATATTTTTATAATTTTTAACAATCATGGTTATCAATCATGCATGGTTGTAACTTTGATTCTTGTAGATGTGATTTTTCTCCTTCTCCATTTTTTCAACAAGCTTTAATTCCTTATATTATCATAAAAGAGGAAAAACTAAACAAACAATATAGATTTGTTGCATAATGTCTCACATAAATATTTTTCTATTACTTTAAATTTAAAATGACTAAAACTGAAATAAAAAACTAGAATTTAAATAATAAAAATAGAATTGTGTAAAGTATAGAGTGAGACTTGGACAATCCTTTATATTCATGGAAAAGTTCAATGTCAATCAGATGAAAAGAAGATATCCTTGCCTTACCCAAAAACTAAAATATCTTTGATGATGATGCGGCAACTTGGCCTAAATTCCAAAAGAAGAAGAAAAAAAAAAGGTCAAAGAAGAAAAACAAAAATTCCATAGTGGCAGTTGGCATTGGCCCTTGAAGATGATATCAAAGCCACCCGTCATCTTTAGGCTTACGAGTTGAGTTCGAACACAATTCATGTGGTGGCTCATTATATATAGATAGAATCTCACACATCCCAAAATGGCTGCCATTGTAGCCTCCTTAGCTGCTACCTTTCTCTCTTCTTCCTCCACCTCTTCGTCCACTTTACTTCTTACCAGACTAAGATCTTCTTCTACTCTCCGCATTTCAGTTCCAGTCTCATACCCCAGAGCGAAGCTCATGGCTCACACTCTCGCTCGGGCCAGTCTTGGCCTCACTAAGCCTACGAACATCGAAACCCCTAAGGTTATATAAAATCTCTCTTTTAACCCACTAAAAAAATCTGTTTTTGTTCTAATCTGTGATATCCTTTTAGCTCATGTTTTGAATTTGAATTGATTGTGACTTGGTGTATAGGCCTAGGATTTATGGGTGATTTTGACTTTACAGTGCAAATGACCAGTTAATAATTTGGTACCTGTATATTTAGATACGTATTTGATCGTTTATTATTTCACTGTATCAATAGCTTTGATGGAGATCTATGCTTACTGGATTGTTTTGCATTGTACATACATGGAGGATAAAGTCATTGACTTCTGAATATATTTTTTTCATTCTGAATTGACATTAGTTTTGAATATATTTATATGTTTAAATTTGATAAAGACCATTTTTCTTAGTTGACTGTTCTGCCTATTTTTATTTGTAATGCACTGATGCTATGTTTATTGGTGTAATACTGATATAGTGATATGTACGTTTTCTGTTTTCATTAATTTCCATCAGATCTCTTTTACGGCAAAAGAGGCTGATGTGGCAGAATGGAAGGGAGACATACTTGCAGTTGGTGTTACAGAGAAAGACATGGTGAAAGATGAGAACTCGAAATTCGAGAATGTGATTTTGAAAAAACTTGACTCAAAGTTGGGTGGTTTATTAGCTGAAGCTTCTTCTGAGGAGGATTTTACTGGAAAGGTTGGTCAGTCAACGGTACTCAGAATTCCAGGGCTTGGGTCGAAGAGGGTTGGCTTGATTGGGCTTGGACAGTCAGCTTCTTCTACGGCAGCCTTTCGGGGTTTTGGTGAGGCTGTTGCAGCAGCTGCAAAGTCTGCTCAAGCAAGCAGTGTTGCCATTGTTCTTGCCTCTCCTGATGGAATTTCTGGAGACTCAAAGCCTAACACTGCTTCTGCAATAGCAACTGGTATTTGTATTTTGAGTGTTCAGGTTTATATATGTACAATTGATAGTTGCCTGGTCATCTATGTATGTGGAAGCTGTGATATATAGAGTTGAACTTGACATGTGAGCTTTAACTATGCTAGGGACTGTTCTGGGAATATATGAAGATAACAGGTACAAGTCAGAGTCAAAAAAAGCAGCACTTAAATCTGTTGACATTATTGGTCTTGGAACTGGACCTGAATTGGAGAAGAAACTTAAGTATGCAGAGGATGTTTCCTCTGGAATAATTTTTGGAAAGGAGCTTGTAAACTCTCCTGCTAATGTGCTTACACCAGGTTCATATTATACTTTTCCTTGTGTTTGTAACACTTGTTTCTGTGCCTTGCACAAGTGATTGGTCAGTTACTTTGTTTCATTGCCCTGGTATATTAGTCAGGAACATCAACAAACACTTCTCTATTTGTATATGCTCGTCCCTTTATTCATGTTTAACAAATGGAATTTCAAAGAATTGAATCGTGTTTTGAATTGGGTACCTCAGGGGTATTAGCAGAAGAGGCATCAAAGATTGCTTCCACCTATAGTGATGTTTTTACTGCTACAATATTGAATGCCGAGCAATGCAAGGAATTGAAAATGGGTTCCTATCTGGCTGTTGCTGCAGCCTCAGCAAATCCTCCTCATTTTATCCATTTGTGTTATAAACCACCAACTGGAGCTGTTAAAGCCAAGTTGGCTTTAGTTGGAAAAGGTTTGACATTTGACAGGTAATCAGTGGTTTCTCAAAGCATGCCTCTTTCTAATTTCTATTTTAGCTTTAGCTTTGAAATTTGTGATGTTCTACCAGTGAGATTGGCCCATGCATATTATTCATGGTGTTGATGCTGAGATTATAACTTCTATTGATTATATAAGATGTTTCTGTTGGCAGATATTTCTTTACTCTGAATAAACTACATGGATTACTTTTTGTCTTCTTGCTATATGCATTGTCATCAAGATTTAAAATACTTAGATTTTGGCTTTCTATATTTGCATAGAAACTCAGTGATAAGAACTTAAGTAATGCTTTTCTTTTGTTCATTTGGTATAACAGCTTGTGTCTATTCTTTTTTATCTTTTTTTCTTAAAAATTTATTATATCTTTGTTATTAGTGGGGGCTACAACATCAAGACAGGACCTGGCTGTTCAATTGAGCTCATGAAGTTTGATATGGGCGGTTCAGCAGCCGTTTTGGGTGCAGCTAAAGCTCTTGGTCAAATCAAACCTCTTGGAGTGGAGGTCAGTCATTTGTGTCTTAATTCATGGCTTTGCCTTTTCAGAGGATAACATGCTAGCTGATCTATTGAATTCAAGTTATGTTTGTTGTCTTGCGTATCTGCATGTGCAGGTTCATTTTGTAGTTGCAGCTTGTGAGAACATGATAAGTGGAACAGGCATGAGGCCTGGAGACATTGTCACAGCTTCAAATGGAAAGACTATAGAGGTGAGAATTAATTATTTTTGGGACATTTTATAGAGTTTCCTTGAAACATATGGTTATTTTTACCATGATGTAGTGGATGTTGGAATCATTTATATTGTATTGGTATTGCAAATGCATGCTAGCAAAATAAGGTACAAATACATTCTGTACAATTGAAAATTAATAAATGCAAGTTTGAGCTTCTCAAAGTAATCCTTCTTTATTTATTTGTTAAAGATTAACCACATGAAATTATGTAATATGAATGTGATCTATCCTCTTGTGTAGGTTAATAACACAGATGCTGAGGGTAGGCTTACACTTGCAGATGCTTTGGTGTATGCTTGTAATCAAGGTGTTGAAAAGGTACTATTATAAAGCATCATGGCTATGCATCTTCTTTTTGATATTTCCAAAAATAAAAGATTTGATTTTTTTTCCCCTTAAAAAAGGCATTTGTATATGGATATGGTAGTTGAACTTCATACACTCAAGCTGGCAAATTTGGTAATTACTTGGCGTTCACCCAAAATGTTTAATGTTTAACATTTGCATGTTTGAAGCATTTCCTCATTCATTTCTAAGAGAATTGGAACCATTCTAGTGTGTCTTGTTGAATTGAAATTAAACAATCATAAAGGATATATGCCACTATTTTTAATTATACTTAAGATTTGAGGTTAAGTTCTGCATAGTAAAATTTACATAGGTTTGGACATTGAGATGTCTTTTTATAGATCACAAGTAACTTCGCAAATAAGGGTTAAGTGCGTGACTTCACTAACATATTTGATAATTTGTTATTCAGATAGTTGACTTGGCAACCTTGACAGGGGCATGCATAGTTGCTCTTGGACCCTCCATTGCAGGTAATTATAAACTAGTTAGTTGTATCATATTTCATACTGATTTGAGATAGTCTTGTACCAGTTTGTATTTGTGAGAACGATAGAACTCCTAAACACTTATTAGAAGTTAAGTGTTGTATGTTTTGGGAAATACTTACATTTCATCAATAGTTGAATTCTTACAAGTTTAAATTACTAATGTCCATTGTTATTTCTAAAAGGCGTGTTTACACCAAGTGATGATTTGGCAAAAGAAATATTTGAATCTTCTGAAGCAAGTGGAGAAAAACTATGGAGATTGCCTTTGGAGGAAAGTTATTGGGAATCAATGAAATCAGGAGTGGCTGATATGGTTAACACTGGTGCAAGACCAGGTGGTGCTATTACTGCGGCTCTCTTCTTGAAACAAGTAAGCGAAGTAGTTATTTATCATTTTTATCTTTTCTTGGTAAAAAGGAGTATTATTAATATGCAAATATGCCTATACTCTCTGCTTAGTCCATGCTCTTTCTTTCGTTGTTGGCATGATTTTCTTTATTTGTAATTTCTGTGACACAAATATACTAAGAGTTTGAAAATAATTGTGTACTTTCACAGTTTGTTGATGAAAAGGTCCAATGGATGCATATTGACTTGGCTGGTCCAGTTTGGAACGACAAGCAACGCTCTGCAACTGGATTTGGCATTGCCACTTTGGTGGAATGGGTTTTGAAAAATGCTTCTTAAATATAAAGTTGAGGATCTTCTCTTGCCACAAGATTAATGCAGAAAGCATTATTGTTTCATGAGATGAGGCTGCTTATATGAATAAAATAGACTAGAGATGAAAAGGTTGATGCTTGAAATGGTTTTCTACCATATAAATTTATGTGGTGGTCTTGTGGTCTCATTTCATTACTGTCTCTCATTTATTTATTTCTCAACTCTTTTAACTTTTAATAATTTTAATCATAGCAAAAGATATTATATACCTAGGATTAAAAAAAATAGTAATATTTATATGCACATAATTTCTCACTTGGAAATAAGAAGCTTCTTTCATGATGGGGTAAACAATAAAGAAATATATGAAGTACTTTGTTGTCATTAATATCTGAAGAAGTCTGTAGAACTGTCTTTTTGAAATAGAAATAAGTTGCCCAGAGCAAGCATCCTTTTTATAACAAAAAAGGTAAGAGTTTTAAGATTGGAGATTTTTAAAAAGAGAATTTTGTGATTAACAATATTATTGGCGACAAGATACCTTCTTTTTTTCTTACTTGAAGGTAAATTAAGACCAACGACATATTATACAATGTCTTTACCAGCATTTTATTGACAAAGCAAGTTACCTTTTAACTCTATTAATTGAAATAGCATTTGTAAGTAATTGTTTTTCATAATAAAAAAAAATACTTTGATTTCTCCTAAAGTTCAACAAAATTATACTATTCTCTTATTTGATCTAGAAACTTTATCAGAACTTTGTTAATCTAAATATATATTTTTCATTGGTAGCGTGATAAGAAAAAAGTGATTATAGAGCTTAAATCAAATAATTTGGGATATCTTATTTATTTTGTGATTCAAGAAATATTTCACGAAAGTCTAATATCTTTGAACAGATGATATTCAAAATATCCCAAATTATTAAATTTTATAATTATCTTCTTTTGTCATTTCATTAATGAGAAATTTAAATTCAAATTGAAGTGTAGCATAGATTTCTACATTAAAAGTAAGGTTTGTATAATTTTATTAGATCTCAAAAGTCAGATTATTTTTCTCTAAAAAAATTGATGCCCAAGAGATAAAAATAACTAAGCTAGGGCAATTATTCATATACAAAATACTATTGTCTATATATTTGGTGGATTATAATAAATGATTTAATGTTGTTCATTTGGACAAAATTAATCAAACAACAAGAATCTTCTCACTAAGTATGCTAGATGCTAGTATAAACCACGTAAATAATTGAGATATAAATAAAATCTTAAAGTTATGGATAAAAATATAGAATATTAAGTTGAAAAATATTTATCTCATTAATACAGCATGATTTATATGTAGGTTTTTAAATATGCATAATAATGAAAAAAAATATATATAAATATTCCAATATGAAATAAAAAAGTTAGTAATACGAGCAGATTAGATTGAGGCTTGGATATCTTACTTTCTTTAAAATATTTCATGTTGTTCACACATGTAATTCCCCCCATCTGAATCTTTGACACTTTATTCTAGGACACCACGGCCTAATCATTATGCACTGCACCAAACGGAAATAAGATTTTGCAATTTCTGCACTAAATGAAAGATGTTACCTTTTTTTTTTTTTCCCTGACAACTTTGTCACCCTAATATCACATACAAAATATAATATATAGCACATCACTTCATATCTCTTCTTCTACACAACATACATATTCTTTTATTTACCATTTTCCATCTTTAATTTTTGTATGGAATCAGATATACAGAGAAAGTAAAAAATACATAATTGTTACTCCTTATTAAAACAGTATAAACATATTTTAGATTACAAAACAATTTGTTCATTGTAATATTTTGTAACATATAAACATCAGTAGGCGAAAATAGTAAAAATATAATTAATAAAACATTTTTTATTTAAATACCCAGCAATTTAAAATAATATTTTTAAATAAGTGGAAAGTTTTTATTTTGAATTTTATCAAGAGTTTCTCCTTAATACAATGAAACTTTGTGACATAATTCCCTTATATCCAAAAGACAACACAAAAAAGGAAACTTTGAAGAAAAAATAGAAAGAAAGCAATTGGTAATCTCATGTTCAACAATCAAACGGCAACAAATGCATCCTATATTCACCCAAATGTCTCGCGAAGCCCCACATTTTTGTGTCCATAAAAATTTCATGTCCAAGTGTCCATATTTCATGTAAGAAAACTTGGCACACAAACCAGCCCAAGGAGGCAAAACCAACATACACACACAAAACGCCAAGAGTCTGGGAAGAAGAGAGTGAAAAAGACTGCTTCTGAATCTACATTCTTTGAAAACCATGGCGAGACGACGGACTCTCGCTTGTCACCTATGGATCTCTTTCTGTATTGTTCTAGTCGTTCATGGTAATTGCTTCTACCTTCCTGGTGTTGCACCTGAGGATTTCCAGAAGGTAATTATTTGCCATTTTTGTTGATATGGATTCATGTCAATTTTCTTTACGTCCCCATTTGCAAATGCATGCCGTTGGAATTGAATATCTGGTCAGATCAGCGTTTCATGGTGTTTTTATGAAAATTTCAATCTTTACTTGTTTTTGCTTCACATTTTTTTAATGTTCTGGGATCATTTGCTGAGCTTGCCTATTTTATTTGAACGTGGGTTGATTAGAGAGATATGATATTTTTGTTTTTAAAAATTAGCATTTTATGATTGACATTGTGAATTTTGTTCTTCCAATGAGGGAGTGGCTACGAGGGTGATCGCAATGTAGTCCTCAATTTGGCCGGAGAACTATTTTGTCTATTGCACAGTAACCTGTTTCTCTTATGCAATGCAATAGTGTCAATCTATATATTATCATTTCTGGTTATTCTGTTAAGATCTTATGCTGACGTTTACGTTAGCACCTAAATTTGATTATTTTGTGACAATCTCCAGGGTCTTTGGCTGACATAATTTTAGCTTCTTCACCTATTAGATCTCTTAGAGCATGGGATATTGGCCGAAGGAATAAGAAATAGCTTGTTCTAGTCATATTTAAACTCTTATACATTGTGTTGATTGGTGGCAGGGTGATCCGTTGAGGGTAAAAGTGAACAAACTGACTTCTACAAAGACACAGCTTCCATATTCCTACTATTCATTACCTTATTGCCGTCCAGAACGGATTGTTGACAGTGCAGAGAATCTTGGGGAAGTTCTGCGGGGTGACCGCATTGAAAACTCACCATATTTGGTGGGTAAAATTTTTTATTGAGGCTTCAAGTGTCTTCCTTTTGTTTATTAGGTTTAATTACTAAAATATTCAAACAATATGACTTTTCCAGTTTAAAATGAGAGAACCACGTATGTGCACTGTTGTTTGTCGTCTAATTCTTAATGCAAAAACAGCTACAGAGTTCAAGGAAAAGATAGATGATGAGTATCGGGTGAACATGTAAGGCACTTGTGGCCTTAAATCTTATTCATACCATTTTGTGCACGTTATATCTTCGTATCTTTTTTTCCTTTTTACCATTTTTAATATTTATGTTTTGTTTCAGGATCTTAGATAATCTTCCTTTGGTTGTTCCTCTACGAAGGCCTGATCAGGAATCTTCCATAGTGTATCTTCATGGCTTTCTCGTTGGTCTCAAAGGACAATATGCAGGAGTAAGTACTAAATGGCAAACTCTGTTAATCACTGGTATAAACCTATTTTGACTCCTTGCCCTCAATTGTGGACAGACCAGGGACGAGAAGTATTTTATTCACAACCACTTAACATTTGTGGTTAATTACCATAGAGATCCAGTGACAGAGTTGTCAAGGATTGTAGGCTTTGAGGTTAAACCCTTCAGGTTGTATTAGGAATATTTAGTATCTGGTTGTACACCAATTTTCTATAATATATCGATTTATTGGCTTGTGGAATGACATTATTTCTATGAATAGTGTAAGGCATGAATATGAAGGTGAATGGAACGAGAATATTCGCTTAACTACCTGTGATCCCCATGCAAGGAAGGCAGTTACCAGCTCTGAATCTCCCCAAGAAGTTGAAGACAAGAAGGAAATTATTTTTACATATGATGTTGAGTTCCAGGTCGATCACCAAATTAACAGAAATTATGTTAAAATGAATTGCCAAACAAAGTGCCATTGACAAATGGCTTTTGACATTCTGCTTTGAATTTGATCTTGTAGGAGAGTGATGTGAAGTGGGCATCTCGCTGGGATACCTATCTTTTGATGGCTGACGATCAAATTCACTGGTTTTCAATCATTAATTCTTTAATGATTGTACTCTTCTTATCAGGCATGGTGGCTATGATAATGTTGAGGACACTTTACCGCGACATCTCCAAGTACAACCAATTAGAGACCCAAGAGGAAGCTCAAGAAGAGACAGGGTGGAAACTTGTCCATGGAGATGTTTTCAGGCCTCCATCAAACTCGGACTTACTATGTGTATATGTTGGAACAGGTGTTCAGTTTTTTGGAATGATTCTTGTTACCATGATCTTCGCTGCCCTTGGATTTCTGTCCCCTTCAAATAGAGGGGCGTTGATGACAGTCATGATCTTGCTCTGGGCCTTCATGGGATTGTTTGCTGGATACTCCTCCGCACGTCTTTATAAGATGTTCAAGGGAACAGAATGGAAAAATATCTGTCTCAAGACAGCCTGCATGTTTCCTGCCATATGCTTTGCTATATTCTTCGTGCTAAATGCTCTAATCTGGGGCCAGAAGTCTTCTGGGGCTGTGCCATTTGGAACAATGTTTGCTCTAGTTTTCTTATGGTTTGGCATCTCAGTTCCACTTGTATTTGTTGGTGGTTATGTGGGTTTCAAAAAGCCAACAATTGATGATCCTGTAAAGACAAACAAGATCCCTAGGCAAATCCCAGTGCAGGCCTGGTACATGAACTCGGTCTTCGCTGTTCTGATAGGAGGCATACTCCCATTTGGTGCTGTCTTCATCGAGCTTTTCTTCATTCTTACGTCAATCTGGTTGCATCAATTTTATTATATATTTGGTTTTCTGTTCATCGTGTTCATCATACTTGTTGTCACCTGCGCTGAGATCACAGTTGTTCTATGCTACTTCCAGCTGTGTAGTGAGGACTATCTATGGTGGTGGAGGTCATATCTGACTTCAGGCTCCTCAGCACTTTACCTTTTCTTCTATGCTGTATTCTACTTCTTCTCAAAGCTTGAGATCACGAAACCAGTGTCTGGGATTTTGTACTTTGGTTACATGCTGATTCTTTCTTATGCTTTCTTCGTGTTGACCGGTACCATTGGATTCTATGCATGCTTCTGGTTCACAAGGCTCATCTACTCATCAGTGAAAATTGACTGATGGTTGCATTGTTGGATTGATAGATCATTTTTGGAAGCATTAATATATGATTGGAAGGAGAATTAGGCCTCCTTCGGCTACATCGTTGATTCTGGCTTTTTAAACAGAAAATTGTTGTTAGTCTCAGTATAGGTTGTTTCACAGTTCTGATTTTTGTTTAACTATATTTTCAAATTACACCTAGTTTTGTGTTTTATAGTATTCTCAGTATCTTTATTCATTTTTTTGGCTTTGATTTATTCTCAATGTTTTTGTATTAGACATTCATGAGGGCCGAAGAGCCGATGACTGCACTTGGAAAGAAAAGGAACTCGTAAGAATTGTGATTTATATCCTGTCTTGGAGAGAAAAACTAATTCAGTTGATTTGGTCAATAAGATGTTTAATCTAAAACTTGACGACTCTACTTGCAGCTTCGGATATAATCTTGTATTTTTTTACATATAATCACTAACTTATATATATATATATATATATTTCAATTAACTGTCTATATTTTTAATGATGCAATAATATTTGATATTATTTTAAAAAAAATTTCCTATCTGTATTTAAATCCATGATAAAAAAAAATATAATTCATTTAACTATTGACATTAAAATGCAGTTGCAGGTTTCAATAGTTATTGGTTTTATATATTAGGAACAGTATATATAAGAGTTTTGAGAATTTCAATTGGCCATTGGTTTTGTATTTTTCGTAACATATACAATCTAACATCTATCTAAGAATTTCTACTATGTATGGAGAATGTGCCTAGCAAAAGAATTAATTTATCTTCGTTACCACACAACAAATTGATTGCTTAAATTGAAAAAATCAATGGTTGAGACCCAAGATTTCCGCAAATGAGGCAACGTCAAAGTGTAAGTTGCAGATAATATTAGCAAAAGCCCCCAAAATAAATCGAGGAAAGTTCTATGAATAGCTTAGCAAAAACAATTTAACTATTTCACCACCACTTCCAGATTATACACGAGACCAAGCTGCAACTCGATTCCGGTAACTAATGATTTTGAAAATAAAAGCGAAAGCTGTGCCACACTCTACAGTCTGCGTGGCTTCATATTTTACTTTACAAGGAGACAAATGTAGTGACTTTACGTGTCCTGTAAGCCTCACAACTGCAACTGAATCTTTAGAATACATTCTTTTTATAGCCTTTCTTGACAAGTCCAATCTGAATATAGTAAGACAATTTAAACAAGCATTTTATGGCAGTAGTTACACGTGAAAATTTAATCAGCATCATCTGCAGTAAAGTCGGGCTCTGGTGGTTTCTGCAGTTTCATTAATTCCCTGGCAGTCTTAGCATTCCGATTACGATGTACACCACGAAGAGCATTGGCGGCAAACCTTGAGGCTAAGAAGGTGGCACCGAGGCTGTAAGAACCCCCACTGGCATTGTTGCGAGTTCCTCCTGACTCCTCAGCTTCTTCTTCCTTGCGGCGAATCTCCATAACCTTCCTCTTAGAATAACGACGCCATGCCGCTTGGATGAAGCATGCAGCCCATGTCCTCCATTGTTGTGAGTAAAAGCGGAAGGTGTGTTGAACCTGTCTACTATGAAGGCGTCTAAACTGACTGGCAACGAATTTCAACTCTTCAGCAATCAAGGCAAAAGCCTCAACCTCAGTTAATGCCTTGACTGTTCGCGTTGATGATGGGAGGTTAGAGCCAGATCTGGGATCAAGTGCCCAGGTTAAAAGCTCCTCGCCACAGAAATCAGCCTCTTTCAGAAAACTGCGGTTAAAAAACCCACTCCTTCCACCATCTGTTGTAACACTTTCAAGGCGGCCACGAATGATGAAAAGCATCTCATCAACTGGGTCTCCTTCCCGAACAATGTAAGTACTTTCTGTAAACAGACATGGTTTCAGTCTCTCACAAATGGCATCAAGCAATCTCTCATCCATGCTCTCAAAGAGTGGAACCTACATATGCAAGAGAAGTGATTAATGAGTGAACAAAATCTCCAGCACCCAAAGAGTCAATGTCTGAAGGATATGAAAAGCAAAGCATAAAATTTTTTTGTGAATAAAATTTTTGTTAACTAAAGCATTTGAGTTAAGTCGTAGAGCGCCTGTTTGACTCTCTTCTCTTAGTGTTTTGCACGTACCCTCCTAACTAAAGCCAGACAGAGGTGTCGTTTAATGTCCCTCCTAAGGTCCTTTGGTAGACTCTGAACCAAACTTTCTTCATCTACACCCCGCGTTGCCAACCACTTGTATTGATCATAGCGTCTAACCCGCTCTCTAAGATCTTGAGGGAGCAAGCGATGATGCATCCATTGTTCTGAATCACGCCTTTTGACTCTCATTTCCTCAAGCCTAATGGTAAGAGACTGAAGATATGTCTGCAATGATAGCAAAATACAAAAACGGGGTCAATTACTAGCAATCTGCTTTTCATACTTTCAAGTTTGGAAGCTATTTAAAAGAACGATAATACAATAAAGTTAAATTTATAACAATTAACTAAAAGCATCAAAAAAAAAATTTCTGCTCATTTTGTGTTCACAAATAAAAATATGTATTAGTTCTTCAACTCAATGAACATCATTTTCAACTTTTTTCATGCCTGCTAAATCAGTTATTACCATGAATACTATACGCCCTCATCAATAGGATGTATTGCATCAATCCTGAAAGGGACATCTGGAAAAATCTAGGAATAATAGCGTTTCCTCTTCAAATATACATTCATTTGCTTAATGGCTAGGATAGCAACAGAGACTAGCTTTTTCTCAATACAGCATATATCAGTTGGCATACCACCTCAACTGCCCTTACAAATAAATACTAAATTATGACTACTTGGAGGCCAGTAGTAGCTACGATAATCTAAAAAAACCATTCAATGCAATTTAAGCTCAATTACACAGCATTCATACAAATATGTAAATATTTAAGCAACAATTCATGTACCTAGAACATCTGATTCACTACTTTTGGGAATACAAGTCTACAGATAATCCAGCAGTATCATGATAAAGTCACTCATAACAGTCTTACCCATATAATATCCCAAACCTATAAATACCATACCTGCATATTACCAATCAGAAGTGCAAAGAGGATAAGCCCTAATATGGCTAGTGCTATAGAAAAGAGAACCTCCCCAAGATAGATGCTGGTTTGAAGGCCCTGGCCAAGTGTACTGTAATGAAATCAATGAAAGGCAATAAGTAATGGTGTTTTCACATGACTAATCTAGCAAATGAAAAAGATCATCAGACATGAGAACAAAGACTTCTATATTATTATAAAAAAAAAATATAGAGCACAGACTTGGGCTCAAATCCCTACCATCATTAACTTTTCTTAAATAATAGAAATTCCTTGAACTAGCAAGTATTTCCATCAGATAGTTAGATCAATATATGATTTTGTTGCAAGAAGATAAGCACATATTTTGTGAATGTCAAAATGAGAAATTTAAGGGATTCATAATCATATTATCTAAATAAAAAAAGTTAATTTTCTAAAGCAAACCATAAGACTTGCACAAAAATGACATAAATATAGTTTAACAAAATTGAAATGAGTTTAGAGATTCAAACCAAGAACCAGGTATTCTGGCTGTCAAACTCCTTAGAAACTGATACACATTGTTCAAAAACCAGTACCATATAATAGAAAATTCATGAAGTCATAAAACATCATATTTGTTCAGTAATAAGTTTTACTACTAAAGACATGGGAAATCCACTTAAGGAGTATCCAAAGGAACATTAGTCTCAATCAAGTCTGAGCTAGCCACTGTTAAAACAAGTATTAATCACAGTTTTTCAGCTCCAACAGCTTCTTTGTCAGAAATAGATATGCAGACAAAGCATAATCAATTAATGCTCACCTAATGGGAAATACTGGGTACATCAGTATTCAGTTCAGATAGAATATACATGTTACAAAGTACTAGCTACAAATGCACTAACAGAATACCAGAAGAGAATCTCTCAACAAAACAAAATTAATTACCTCAAATTCTGGAGCCCCCACCATAAACAGTAACAGTATTTGGAGATGAACTTTTTAGATGAAACAATGCCAGATGACAATGCCTGTGTAAAAATTCCATAATCAAAAGGACCATTGTCCTCTGGGGCACACTGTGACTTAAAAATATCTTCACTTCTACTCAGCCAGGAACTATAGCCTTCCATGCGCTGGTTGCCACAATACAAGAAATTCTTATTGCATATGGTACTGTTTTTACAAGCCTCCTGCCAGCATGCATCACTGCGTTCTACAGCCAACAAATACCAAAATGCCCCAACTATCTGCAACAACTCATACATGGAAAAAAAAAGACTTAAAATAAGCAAGTAACTAGCAAAGTTGAAGCACCGTAAAGCTAGATAGCTGGAAAACACCATAAATTGCAAGCATCTATAATAGTTCACTTGAAACCATCTTTGGTTGACAAGGGTTCGATCACTAAGGCCTCCACTTTGAATATTAAATATTTACACAAGGTAAAGTGGGCCTGTCCTATGTGAAGCACACTTCAAGCCCAAGGGGCTATTGTGTGAGGGGGCATGTTCGAGTAATCATAAAATCATTCCTAGGCTTTCTCCTAGTAGCTTAAGCTTTTGGGAAGAACTGACACTTATGATATCAGAGCCATTTAGATGGAAAGGTCAAGGGTTCAATTCCTGCCACCTCTGCTCTAAATATCAAATATCTGCACAAGGTAAAGTGGGCCTGTGCTATGCACACGCTTCACAAGCTGGTGACAGGTGGCACGTGAGGAGTCGGAACCATAGGTTCTGGCTGGTTTTTGCCTTCTAAATCCAATTCTGGACTCTGTTTGTCAAGATTCTAGGTTTAGACTAATGTTTTGGTGGGATTTTTTGAGGATGGATGGAGAACAGTTCCGCAGAGTAGGAGACAAGTTGAGGCACTGTTTGTGGTGGGTGAGAGGCAGAGGATGCCAGTAATTATTTGTGGAACCAGAGGAATAGCAAAGGTTGAAAGATAATGCTGTTTAGGATAATAACTGTTTAGGGATGATGATGAAGGTTGAAGGGTGACACGAAGGTACTGTTTGGGTTGATGTAGAAGTGAGGTTTGGGCTAAGTTTGTTTGAGTAGTTCAGAAACGACGTACATGGCAGAGATGACACGATTAAGAAGGAAGAAATGCCAGAATTGATACATGGCAACCAAAGCAGATGTCCCTCAATGAAGAGGGCTCTGATACCAACTTGAAACCAAAGAGAATTGTGAATGGCTTGAATCAAAACCTCAGCCAGAGATCTTTATTTATACTAAAAGTCATAGATAACAAATAAAACTCTAATACGTAGTCTAATAAGAAATAGATAATTACAAAATAGCTTTCTACCTAAAATAGATAACCTCCTATTTTATTTACATAATTCCACAAGTTCAAATTGAACAAGGCATGGAAGACTGACAGAAATAAACACAATGGCAAGAAAACAAACACTTACATGACTAGCAAGCATGTATAGTAGCAAGTAAGTTGCAGCACCTGCCCATGCAGTTTCAGCAAAGACACCAGCTGTTCTTTTTAATTCTGAAAATAGTGGCACCATCCGAAGAAATCTAGGAACATACTGAAGCAAAATAATATACAGCAATGCCTGCTTTGTTGCCAGTACATCAGAACCTCTAGAGCTTTGAAGAAATCTCCAAACCACAATCTGAACATGCAAGAGGATAAAAAATATTAAAAAAAGAGGTTACCAGTCTCTAACCATAAGTTTTTGTACAAAACATTAGTATGGCATGAATTAGAATAGTACCAAGAAGTGTGCAACAAATATTTTAATGAATGTTCACTAAGCAGTTACAAATTTAAGCAGAACTAAACAGAATTATACTCTGAAGTTGGCAAACCATTTGCAATTCGAGGAAAATCCAGGCCCCCTTAGGTCTACCAAAATAAGGGTTCTATATCAGAATATCTTGTGCAAAGTAAATCTTCTGTTGTCAGAAACTAGAGACTTGTGGCAATTGGGTGCACATAAAAACTGAGCATAATTGTTTGAAAAAGGAAAAGAAATAAAGAACCTTTTGATAAAAATAATTATGATAAACAGCCCAATGACCATGAAAATATCTTTTATTTTTTTTTTATCGAAAAAAAGAGAACCATTAAATGAATGAAAAGTGGGTTAGCATACTCAGTTTTTTTAACAGAATCAAACTGACAAAGTGTCACAATATCTATGAATATTCATTAGAAGAATACTCTTTAAATAACCTAAAAGTCAATTACAGAAGCTAGCAGCAGACAGCAGCCAAACTATAAATTAATGACAGCACAAGGTCAGGGTGGCAAGGTTGTACACAAAACACAGATACAAAGAATCATAAAGCATGCAGCAATGATAGAAAATATATTTGCTAGTTAACAGAATCACTTCAACCTGTGGTAAGGGCAACACGGATAAGAAATCAATGATAAAATACCGCCGCAAGTATCTCTTGGCTATCTGGGCAGGATCTATCACAAGCTCACCCCGTCCAAAGACACGTGATGATGGAGCAATATAAGCAGTTCGGAATTGGAAACCCATGTGTATAAGATAGAAAGCATCAATAACCGTCCGCAAGGTGGTTACTATGATTGCCAATTTTCGGTGTATACCAAGACAATGGGATGAATCATCGATGACAGGGAGATAAAAGAACAAAGGATCCACAGACACTGCCAAAATGCATGAGACAACAAAAAGCTTATTCAACAAGAGCAAAAACTTGTTTTGAGGATCAAATATCTTCTTCTCTGACACTTTAAGATCTTCTGGAAACACTGCCCTAGATACCCCAAATCCAAGTGATCTGCCAATTGACTTCAGCCCTTCAGATCCCTTCCTCATTCCCCTTTTGAAAGACCTAGAAGATGGACTGTTCGCACGCCCACCCTGGGTTAATTTCTCGATACTAAATCCACATGTTTTAACTCCAGTATCAGAAGATGAAGATAGTCTAGAGTCCAAATCATCCAACCTAAACAAAAATGAACAATGCCCTTGTGGAGATTATATTCCTCGTTTACTGTAGCAAAGTAATTGGATATTCATATAGCAGAGCATCAAATCCAAATCTAAACCATAAGAAAGCATGGAGAGGAAGATAATGCCTAAGAAAATATCAGACATGCATAATAGAATCTAAGGCCTTAATGAGTTCAATAATAATATCCAGAAAATTATGCAAAGCATACTAAAAATTTAAAGTCTATGATGCTGCTGGTCAGGAACTTGATATTCTACATCATTTTACTGGACTGTCACCTACAGACTTTCAAAATATGGAGTTTCTATCACTTATATTTTAACCAATAAATAAAATAGCAAATGGTCATATGACTTTCTCAGATTCACTGGCATCAGTTTTAATACTTTGAGGTTGAAATCAAATTATTTGACAAGACCATAACAAACCAATGAGGAGTCACATTTATTAACTTCACTGTTGTCAAGAAGAACATTATTTTGACAAATGACAAGGAAACATTGCCATTAACATACACTGAAACTGATCGAATAGGATAGCAATAGTCTATAGGAATAACTCAATTATTTTCTTTTGATCACTTCATCATCATCAAATAAATAACAACAAACCAACCAACCAAATTCTCAGTTTAGTGAAAAACTTACAAGACAAGATATTACTTCTGGAACTCCTAAAAGAATTCAGTAAAAAATAATTTATACAAACACCATCATACACATTTATAAAGCAATACCCATGATCAATTACAATTATGGAAACTCAAGTTTGATCATTTTTTACAGAATTCTAAATCATAAGCAAAGAAAATACATATAAATATTACTAACTCTCTTCTCCTTCATATCTCTACAACCGAAAGCTTGCAATGAACTACATTTGGTACCTCACAAATTTTTCTCGTTGGCCACCCATGTATTCTGACTTGTAACCACAGTCAAACATCTTTCAACAATTGATCAGATATACAAACCCTGCATCTAAACAACAGAACCAGAACAATATTATTATCTTCATATTAAAAGTCCGGAGGTTTAGGGGAAAACTCTTGCTAGAGACTACTGCAAAATCAAATTCAAATCTGGAAATATGTACAAAAGAAAAAAGGGAGCCCTTATTTTCACGCTTCATATGTCATCTAAGTCAAATCACTACTTTCAAAGAGCAATTTCCGAAGATTCAGGTAAGAGCAATTTCCAAAGATTCAGGTAAACTCATCATAGAACCCTCTATTACATGTTACCATTTATCAACTAGACCTAGTACAAGATGGTATAACACTTTAATTAAATCTCCAGAAAAAAATCCTTACGAAAACGATTTGTGTTACTGCCCACGCGTCAAGGCATTAGACTCTTATCAATTTATATCAAACCTCCTTACCAACAAAAATCAAACCACAAAAACCACTGATTAAGAGCAAAAATGGATTTTCAGATTAATAATTGGTTCCTAGCTTCAACCTCCACCGCTGACAGGGGCACCAAATTCGAACTTCACTCTCCCCTCCAACACCATGCAACAAACTGAAGTGAATCTAAATTCTAACACTGACTAATTTCCATGATTTTTGTAAACTAATAACATGGAAATGCATTTTGTACCCAAACACACGATCCTCAAGTGACTACAATTGATTGGAAAGACGAGCAAGGAGGAAATCGAGAGAGACAACTTACAGCGGAATCTGCAGGGTCTTAAGCCATAGTTGTTGAAGAGAGAGTGATAGGAGTTGCAGAAGAGATTAAAGAAGAGGGAGGAGAGAAGGGAAGAGGAGGAAGAGAAAAATAGAAATCGAGTTAGAAAATCGAATATTTGGACTAATTTTTACTTATTTTTATTTATTATCAAAGAGAAGGTCAAGCAATTATCAAAATGCGCACGTGGTTAGTGCCGGTTGTGCCCGGCAGTTCCACAATTTCTTGCCAAATTAAACAAAATCACAGAAAAAATTAATTATCAAATTTATCTTCCAAAGAGATATATAGTTATATACAAACATATATTTAATATATTTCTTTTAGTTCACTTAATTTATTTTATTATCATTTAAATTAATTTAATTGTTTAAATTTAAAAGTTAACCATTCCCTTTATTTTGTCTATTATTATTGATTTTTCTTCTTTAAATCATTAAAAGAGCGAAAGAAAGAGATAATGAATTTTAAAATTCGGGAAATAAAATATATATCTACGAAGAAGTAAAATAATTGTTTCTTAAAAACTTGATATGATTACGTGCTAGACAAAGATGTTTTGAATAGGTTGACCAAAAAAATCTGTAGAAGAAGAAGAAATGTTCAACCATGCTATATTTGATGTTATTTGAGGGTAAAAAAATGAAGGATTGTCATTCTAATTTAAATTTTTTAAAAAATATCTACAATATTTCCTATTTTTACTTTTATATTCTCCTCCATCCAATTTTAAAATAAATAAATAAATAAAAGTATTAGTATTATTGCGTATGTAGTTCAGTTTGCAAAAAAGGTAATCAATATTATGACAGTTTCAAAATAATTTCTTTGTTTTCTCCTCCCACCTATGGTTGGTAATGTAATAATCTTCCTTCTTCTATTTAAAGATATATTCTTAAGTCAAAAGAATAAGGAGACACAAAAGAACAATGAGAATAATTTTATATATATAGTAATCCTCCATTGATTTTTTAAATAATTTAAAATTATATATATTATACAAGATTTTGATATTTTATCTCTTAAATTAAAAATTATAACTTTATCGTTAGTCTAAGTTCATTAAACATAATCATTTAATTAAGACTATGGTAAATTTTTTTAAATTTATCTTAACTGAAAAATAAAAAATTAATTTAACTCGAATTAAAGGAATAAACAATGCTAAAAAGAGTTATGGAAATGAAAGGAATTGCAAATTAGGACTACTAATTTCTTCTTCTCTTTTAACTCACTACCATTACTTGGTTATGGCAATCTCTTATTCATGGTTAAACAAATTTCATTACAACAATCAGACTAAAAGAAAAAAAGAAATCCTAGAATGACAAGAAATATATATAAAAAAAGAAATCTAGAAGCCAAGGCTTCGAGTTGATGATAAATTCATGAATAAAATATGATGATCTAGTTGCGGCGATGGGTGCTTTCTGGAGTGGAGACACCAGTGGTAACCTTAGCAACATCCAAGGCAGAAGCTTCAGGCTTCTTCTTGGAGTACAATATGAAGTAGCCAAGCACAACCGTTGCTGCAAAGCCACCAAGAGCCATTTTCAAAGGGGAATGAGGCAGTTTTTTGCACTGGGGAAGTGCCTCTGTGGATTGTTGTCCTGGAGATGGCCTTTTCATTGCCCCCCCTCCTCCTCCTACCATCTGATTTCTTTCTGTATGTATCAATATCAATCTTCTTCTTCACTTGACTCTCTTTGATTTGTTTTTCTGACTTTGTAATTGTTCTTGTGTGTTTCTGTATGAAGGTTGGGAAGTTTTTTTGGATGTCTTCTAAAGACATTGTGGGAGTGGTAAGAAGGAATTCAAGGCGGAAAGAAATGGGCGATGAACAAATGGTGCTCCTAGAATAGGTGAGTTTGGGTTTTGACACGTGGCCGTTTGCCTTGAAAATAGTTTGAATGTTTCATGCATGCAGAGACCATGGCTCTTGTTCAAAGAATTTGATTTGTGTAATACACACATGGGAGTTGAAAAATCTTAGCACTAAAGTATTTTTTATTTCTATGAAAATATTTTAATATTTGAGATGTTATATATGAATTTTTAAAAGAATAATAACTTTATAATGATAAAGGTGAATCCATTGGTTTTTCAAAACATTTGATAATTACGTTTATGCTTTATTATCATATCACTCAAGCCTCATGGTGTTACTGCTGGGTTCGTCGTAATTGTCATAATATTACTGTTTCTCCAAGTTTATAAATGAATTTGAATAATATCTTACTGCATGAGAAGAGAAAAGGACAAATCCAAAAATTTTAATTTGTGAAGACAATATATACATATAAAAATTAAATTTTAAATTATTATAAAATAAATATTTCAATAAGATTAAAATATTAATTTTTTCAACATCATTCTTTATTTATATTAAAGATAGATTTTTATGTTGAATGAATTTTAATGTTAAATTAAATTTATTTTATATAGAAAAAATATCACTTTATAATTTTAATAAAATTTTAAATATATTAATAAAACAATTTATCATAGATAAATTATTGTAATATTTTTATTTATGTTATAGTACTGATTCTCTTTTTTAATATAACAAAATTTATGCTCTGTTTGTTTTATTGTAAGAATTTTTTTTTTGTAAGATAATCTCATTTACTTGGTTTAAATAAATGACTTTCATACTATTTATATACCTTTTGATTAAAAAAATAATGCATGATATCATGGTTTTGGTAATTTTTACCACACTCCTCACATTTAATATTAAGCAAATGAAATATTTCCCGTTATGTTAATATTTTATAATTATAAATACAAATACGTAATATCATTTCTATAGAAGATGTTTTCTATCAAAACAAATGCAGCTTTACTCACTTGTATTAATCTTTTTTTATTTTGCTAAAACACTTATATTAATCTTACTTTAACTATTTATATAAATATTATAAATTGAAATAAAAAAATATATAGTTTAATTTTTTTTCATCTTTATGCAGAGAATAATACACATATTTTATACTTACACTAAAGGTCAAATAAATTTCTGCTTTTTATAGTTTTAGTGAATTTTGAAATTACTTCCTATAATTTATTTACTTTTAATTAAATACTTATAATTTGAATTCATTTTTAACTGGCTCCTCCTTGTTAACGAAGGTCAAGTTTGTTAATGTACTATTGTCGTGGTTGTTGTTGTGCAAATATGGAGTCTCCATGTGCATTTGGTGTTGTCACCTAACATCACCTACATGGAAGGGACTTTAGTTCCTGTGTGCAACACATTACCCATTGCTTCATCTTTTTCATTTTAATTAGGGCTCATTCTTCCCCAAATCAAAGGAACTAGGTATGCGGTTATAATGATTATTTGAAGCTCTTCACTTCGAGAATACCTGAAAATCCTATAAGAAGGTTTCTAAGATATCATAATCATAAAGTTGGTAATTTTTGTAGATTTGTGTTTTATTAGTCAATGCTCCTATAACACTTGAATATTTGTAGGTTGTATGATCTTGTGGTTGGTTTGAATGGATTGATAACCCCAACGAAATTCATGCAATAGAAGAGTTGATTTAGTAACAAAGGGATAGAGTCAGGGAAGTTGAAATTACTATGTGGATATTGAAGATGTTGATGATATTGATGTTGAGCTGAATTATTGCAAAGTCTTCAAATGTAGCAATATCACTACTTCCGCCTCCTAATACATTCTCATTCACACTTTCATCAACATATAAAGCAAAATAGTCATCATCATCCTTTTCATCTACAAAATCATCAAATCAAATATACTATTACCATCACTGATATCATCATATTCCTCACCTTGCTCACTACAAGCCCTTCCATCGTCAAGCCTTTCCACTGCCTTTTCACCATCATGTTTACTTACGGCCCTTATTGCATCATGCTTATCCTTTGCCTTTTTACCAACCACCTTTTTTACTATAGGATTGGTCAACATGACACCCTTACTATTCTTATAGTCATGCAATACATAAACATTTACCTATTTGATCAACCTCTAAAGAGCTATTTTGGCAAGTTCAATTGTATCATTGTGATCTTTCACTTCTTGAAGATTATCCAACTCATGTTCATACTTGAAATACCATATAGACACATTTCCAATATAACCCAATGCTCTCAAAGTGGCAACGTTTTTTGGCATAGATCATCCTTTTAGCTAAAATCACACATCTTATTTACTTTGCCCCAACATATTTCAAAAATATGTTTTTAATGAGTTGCTCTCCATGGTGTACAATAATCTCAAATTTCTTAGATGATATGAAATTTAATTTCAATGCTGCATTTCAATTAAATGTTAGTGCAGATGGGTGCCCTAGACCAATTTGATTGAGTGCTATGACATCCACAACTATACATTCTGTGGATTAGATATTAA
>JANHAO010003060.1:0-27019 GCA_026873985.1 Saraca asoca | reverse complement strand
TATATTTTAATCATATATTATGTAATCTTATAATTTTATATTATTATTCTTATTTTTTAATAAATTTTTTATTACATTTCCTTTCCACTCCATTTCCACCCAACTGAAAATCATCTTCCATTCCTTTTCTTTCCCTTCTCTTCCTATCCTTTCCTTTCCTTTCTTTTCCTTTTCTTTCCTTTCCTTTCCTTCCATCCAAGCAAAGTGTTATTTTTATTTTTAAGAAAGACAAATGGAAATCTTAAACTGAATGCCGGTTGCCGAAGCCTTTGCAGTTCTTTTCTTTTGTTTTTGAGTTCTTCAACTTCAAGGATTATGAATTTCAGTGAACAAAGGAGAAATATCCCCATTGTTCTGTTGTGTATATAAAGCAATTAAGTTTTTTATATTTTTATACTTGCTTATATTTTTTGTAATTAAATTTATAAAATATTTTATGTACTTATATTTATATTATTATAATTTTTGTATTGAGTTTGTATAAGGTTTATATTTATATTATTATAATTTTCTATGTACAAGTGTATTACTTAATTTCAATTGCTCGATACTTTTATTTTAATTTCCCAAAATGTATATTTTTAAAAATATTATACGACACTGTTTTGAAAACGCTTTCAAGAGTTCTTAAATTCAAATATTTTTTGTTGTTCAGATATAATCTATCCACGTATATGTATTATTTTGCAAATATATTATATAATATATTTATTTATCATTTAATGTAATCCATATATCCAAATATAAAACATATATTTAGTTCTAAACCCACTCATTAGTTCATTACACATATGATAATTTTATAATTATTATAATTAGTGTGGATTAGAACATATTTTACTTTTCAAACAAATTGTCCATAATTCTCTATCATCCCTCCATCTGCTGGCTATCATAGCCAATCAGATAAGGTATGCATACTTAGAAAACTGGTTCCTTTTCCTTGGACGAGACTGTATTATAAGTTAGAAACCTCGTCCTTTTCCTTCTCCTGCTTGGTCTCTGGTTTCTTTCTCTCTTATTCTTTCACTATGTTCGAGAAAAATACTTATAAAAGTTAACAAACACCACATTTTTTTTCAGTAGCAGGCATTTGTGTTTATGGGTTTCCCCTGCTTTCAAGTTTCCCGCTCTATTAATCGTATGCAGTTTCTTTCTCTCTCTTTCCTTCCTTCAGTTTCTCTGTGTCTCTGTTGTTCTGTCTTCGAAGTTTCTTTCATATCTTGCGTTCTGTGTTATAGCATCCATTTTACAGTTTTTTTTTTCTTTCCTTTTTAATCAATGGCGTAACTTCTACAAGCATCTCTATTTTACAGCATCATTAGATTGCGTTGTTTCCTTTTCTCGTTTTTCGGGAAAGTAGAAGATAGATGAATACCAGAACTCGAACCACTCTTCAGGCAATGAAAGCTCCTTTGAATGATGATAAAGTAATTGCTTCTTCTTTACTTCTTCTTATTGAAGTTACTCTCTCTCTCTCTCTCTCTTTTCGGATCGAAGATATGACAATTTAATTGTTTCTCTAGAGAAAAATGAGCTCTGTGGCGTAGAAGCTTCAAAAGCTTAATCTAAAGAATAAACTAAGACATACTTTAATCAGAGGGTCGGAATTTTTCTTATTCTTTTGGAGTTATTTTCACTGATTATGTAATCTGTTGCTGAACTAAGAAAAAGGTGTGCGCTTTTGATCCGAAATTGAAAATTAGGTTCCTTACTTCTCGAGAAACAATAGTTTTCTACTTTTAGCTTCTTTCACTGTACACCAAAATGAGTTCATATTACATATTGTTCTTTTCTGAATTTACAAAGCAGGCCAAAATGGAAACTCGAGGGAGCAGAGCAATGGCTGCCCAGAAAACCGTGAAAAACGGACGCCGTTTTAACAGAGAAAGGAAAATGGCCTTGATACAAGATGTATATAAATCTTGTTCAATATTATACATTTCATGATTTGAAGTAGCTATTAATTCTAAATATATATATATATATATATATGTATATTTGTCAAGTTTTGATGCTTTTTTCAGGTCGATAAGTTGAAGAGGAAGTTGCGGCATGAAGAGAATGTTCATAGAGCATTAGAAAGAGCATTTACGAGACCTTTGGGTGCTCTTCCTCGTCTTCCTCCTTATCTCCCTCCATATGTAAGTATCTTTCCATCCTCGTAAATGGAACATTAGACAAAGGAATAGGTTCAACTGCCTAGGTTCATGTGTTTCAAGGAAATTAATTTAGAAAAACGCAGATGAATTCAATGATCATTCAACAGTAATTTTTATTTATTTTTTGTTTCGTAGTGCTTGTCTGGTGTGGTGGTGGACAATCAAGTATACTTGTATCTTCTCTTCCATCGAGTTTCTGCTCTGATTTTGTCAGTTCCACTGCTATACCAAACATGCCATAAATTTCTTAGTTAATTTCATACATTTTCAGTAATGAGGACTGTGTGTGTTCATTTAGACATTAGAGCTTCTTGCTGAGGTAGCTGTATTGGAGGAAGAGGTGGTTCGACTTGAAGAGCAAGTTGTGAATTTCAGACAAGGTTTATATCAGGAAGCTGTCTACATTTCCTCAAAGAGGAATGCTGAAAATTTGAACGACCAAATTGACCAAAATTCCACCAGAAGCTCCAAACACCAACGCTCAAAATCTCTGCCCCAAAGTGAGTTCAATTTAACGCCAAAAATGGCCAGAGCTCAGCCTTGTCTTGGCAGAAGTGCTTCCAGTCGAAAGTTGAATTTCACTTCTTCTGAGACTGTCACTGATCGCACTGGGAAACCAGTGAATAATAGGAAGCAACTTCACAGGAAACAAGATTCCTTACCATCTATGCAAGAAGGACGAGGAAAAGAGAATCCGTCGTTTTTTAATTCCTTGAAAAAAAGGCAAACGCCGGAGAGGAAACTATCCCAAATTAATACCCCGGTGAAGAAATCTTCTGTCAAACAAGAGTCAGTAGACAAGTGTATGGATCACTTGAAGTTGCAGGTAAATTGTATCCAAAACTTCTCAATCCTTGATCAAGAATAGTAGTTCTGGTTGTACCACCCGCTAAAGCTAAGACACTAAGTGGGGCCTTATTTGTGTCTACGAGTGAACTGTTTGTGAGTAAATGTGCATTTGTGTTTAGGTGTGAATCATTTGTGAGTAAATTGATTATGCAATTAGCTTTTCTCGTCCATAAAATAGCTGCGCTAAATTTAACAAAGGCATCAAGCAATGCCACTCACAACACTCACATTCAAACACAAATATGGGGCCATATTGTGCCTACGTGTGACTCGGTGAGCAAACTAGTTATAAAATCAGTTTTCTCATCCACGAAATTGTCGCAGTAAATTTCAACAATGAAGTTGCCATAAATTTCACAGTGCATCATGCAAGACCACTCACAATTGGCTCTCACTCAAACACAAGTGTGGTTGAGCCATATCTATGTCTAAATGTGAGTTAGTTGTGAGTAAAGTGTTTGCGCAATCAGCTTTTGTCATCTGTGAAACAGCTGCTGTAAAATCAACAATGGCTTTTGCTTGGTCAGATGGAGTGGAGATTACTGGATCAGGAAAGCGCACAGGAGAGTACTTCAAGTTTATCAGATGATACAGCATCAGAAGCTGATAGCGCGCCAAATAGAATATCCGAGGATATTGTGAAGTGCTTGTGTGGCATATTTTTGAGAATCGGCACATCCAAGGACAACTTAGGAGAATTGAAAACGACAAATTCCTGGTCAATTCCAGCTTTCAACAAAGTCAACAAGGAAAAGGAGTTCTGTGATCCTTATGGTGTCTGTTCAGATACTGAAAGTAGAGATCTTGGTCCATATAAGAATTTATGTGAAGTTAAAGCCTCCACTGTTGATCTCAACCGAACAAAAAATGCTGTGTTTCTGATACGTAGACTAAAGTAAGTTATAATGATTTCTTTTTAGTGTTTGTCATATTCGCTATTGAGTTGCTCTATCGAACTAAACAGACATGTTTTCAGGTTTCTACTCGGGAAGCTTGCATCTGTGAGCTTGAAGGGTCTAACCCATCAGGAGAAACTTGCATTCTGGATAAACACTTACAATTCCTGCATGTTGAATGTAAGATACTTTCTTCTCACCAAGCAAAATGCTAGTTGCACGGGAAATCTTTCACTTATTTTACTCTTATCTAATAGAAAGAAGCCATTTGATAGTTTTATGAATTTCAAATTCATGAAAAGTGAAAAATCATATTTTTCAATGCATGTAAATCCCATTGAATGAGAAATGGACTACAAAACTAACAAATGGCATTTTTCTGTTAGGTGGGATAAAAACACCTTATAATGGGAATACACAAGAATTTTTCTATTTGCACTTTTATTTGTGCACAATTCCTCTTACAATTATACACATTATACAAATTGAGTTAAATTGTCTTTACCCCATTTTTTAAAAATAAGTGGGGCTATTTATGAATGGACTGCTTTTTCATTAGTGCATCCTATTAGAATTCAGATTCAAATTGATACCCTAGCTTGTGCACAAGATGATGATCATTGATTAAAAGATTTTTGCATGAATTCTTGCAGGCGTATTTAGAGCATGGCATTCCTGAGAGTCCTGAAATGGTAGTAGCACTAATGCAGAAGGTATGGCCAATAATCTGGTCCTTCTCACTTGAGCAGTGAGTATTTATATTCACTAAAGTATTGGTAATGCTTGTGTCAGGCAACAATAGTAGTTGGAGGTCACTTTCTAAATGCAATTACAATAGAGCACTGCATCTTGAGATTACCTCTTCACTTGAAATTTGTAAGTGCAATAATAGTCTAGTATTTGCTTTGTGATTTTTAGACAGAAGAAAACTGAATTACTTTTTACTACCTTGTTATGTGCTATGCTCAGCTGTAATTTAAATCTTTAAAATCAGAATACTATCCAGACTTTGTGATTTTGGTCTTGGTTTTTGCAACAGACTTGTCCTAAAGCTGCGAAAAATGATGATATGAAGGCACGTAGCGTATTTGGATTGGAATGGTCTGAGCCTCTGGTTACATTTGCACTTTCTTGTGGAAGCTGGTCTTCACCTGCTGTATGCTTTCTTATCTTTTTAGATGATAATATTGCTATGGGTGCACTCATTAACTGTTTCTTAAGCTTTATTTTTGCTGGATGATCAACTGGTCTAACCATGCATGATCAAACCAGTTTTTCATATCTTCTGCAATCATTCTATTTTCTTGGTATTGCCGGTTTGTTTTAGATAAAAAAAAAAAATTGCAGTGCAGTTGAAAAATGAAAATTGGTCCTTATTGCTTATTTTATAAAGAATGTTGATACTTTAATTCATTAATAATTTTCCTTAGGATTGCAAACTTGACACAATTTCAGTGAACCTAACTTTACTTATTTTAAAATAGATAGGATTAATTTGACTTGTATTGTGTAATGTTATGAGTGTGAAAGAGTTATGAAATATGAATGAAAGAATTGTAAGTACAGTTAGCGGTACCCGTCCAAACTGGCATCAGAAGCTTTAAGTGGGAGAACATTATAGTAAAATATTAAACAGGCTAAACAATGTTGATGAGTCTTATGATGGATTTCTTTCTTCATAAGGAGAAATTTGTGGATATCTCTCTCTTTTTTGTCTTGAACTGATGGAACAGTTTTATCCTATGAAGGTGAGGGTGTATACAGCATCTCAAGTTGATGATGAATTAGAAGCAGCAAAAAGAGATTATCTACAGGCGACAGTTGGCATTACAAGAACAAACAAGTTAATAATCCCCAAGTTGATAGACTGGTATTTACTTGACTTTGTAAAGGACGTGGAATCATTATTGGACTGGGTCTGCCTCCAACTACCTGATGAATTAAGGAATGAAGCAGTTAAATGCCTTCAAAAAAAGGGAAGAGAGCCTCTCTCACAGCTGGTGCAAATAGTGCCGTATGATTTCAGTTTCAGGTTGCTTTTACGCCATTGAGAGCTATTGTTCATATTCCAACCATTCAATCTTTGCACAGGTTTCTCAACAATTGTGGTGGGTTTTGTGTATTTTGGACAGTTTACACAGAAAGTAGATAATCAAGTATGCTTGTTTTTATTAGGGAAAGGGTTTTGGGCTTGGTCATTGAACATTTGGTTATGTCTAGGAAAATATACATAGCAAAGTTGGTTGAGTTGCCTAAAGTTAGATTTTGATTAGGAAAATATACGTTCATTTTGCTACGAAGCTTTGGATTTTAATAATCTAAGATATTTCTTAGACTTGGCAAGTTTGGAAACACGATCTGGGTTGGAAAATTGACTTAATTGGGTTACCACCTTTGTAGTAAAAGCCTAAATGGCAAATCCATTGTTGGATCCTTATGTTATCTAATGTGCAGTGTTTTGTGTGAATAAAGCTGTGTCTGATGGCAACTCTAGCTTTATTTGGATCAATCTCTCGCTTAGATTAGAGTTACATTATGATTCCTCTAGAAAATCCGTAATTAGTGTCAAGACGAGATATAATCAGCTTATTTGAAAAATAAACATATCCCATTTTTACCCACAAAAAAAAAATGAAAGGACCAGAATTTAAAAGATGATAAGCTTTATTTAAATAACGTAGCCATACGGACGCTTCTAACCTGAAGTAAACTGCGAGAGGTATATAATAATGTGGCTTACAAACTGCGTTCACGAGTTGAAAATTAGTAGAGCAAAAACTTTGCAAGTCTGCGGATTTCGCAGCATAGACAATGCGTCGATGTATTCCATAAGGAGACATGATGCACTCCATTTCGAACGAACCATTAATTGGTACAACTATGGAGCCGTGTGGTGGGCCTTTTGCCATGGATTACTTGGTACGACTTTAACACGTAACATCGTTTTTCCACATTAACAAGAGGGACCAGTCATCAATATATGACAAAATTTAGGGAGAACACTATATTCTGTAAATGTAATTATGTTTTCCAGGAAAAAAAAATAAACATATTCCGTAATTACAGATTATACATAATCTCAGGCAAAAACAAAACAATATAAAAGCTCAGGAAAATCATCACAAACTATCACATCAACAACATGGTACACAATGGGCCAGATCCCATATCCTCTACAGATTTGGTGCAAGAATTCTCTCTTTTGTTAACTTTTAGATTGTTTTTCTTTTTCACTCTCTACATGAAGTTCTGCTTCTCAACAACAACCACACTAGGGGTGGAACATATTACAAATACAATATTTCACACTGCAGGCTCAACCAAATGGAGAAGGATTAGGACCAGGTCCTGTAAGTGCATCGGACCTTTTGATGCTTCCCATTCCACAGATGATGCATCCAGGAGCCGTCACAGCTGAAAATTTGGCTCCACACAGATCACAGACATCATATCCAATTGTTGACAGACGGCTTAAGGTGGCAGCGCAGAATTGTGAGGGGTCCTCCAGTGGATCAATGGACTTGTTAGTCAAGCCTCTCTGAACACACAAGTCAATCAGGCTCCTAAATTCCTCTTGCTTACTTGGGGGTGCTTTAGACAGTAGTAGTTCCAGCATTTGCTTGGAATATGCATAATTTTGGACCTCCATATTTCGTTTAATGGCGGTTCGAATGCAATTTATTCGGTGCTTAGCCAAAAGAGGCAGTGAACCCAGATGGCGTGAAAGTCTTGCCATCTCATCTTTTGCACTGATTGCACTTGGACCATGGACTTTTTGAAGCCTTCCAATTTCCTGCAGTCAAGGAAAGAAAAACTTACGATGTATTAAGAAACTCTAACAGAGAAAAAAATTTGGAGATTCATGTCTATCAAAATGTCATTTCCAAAGAAGAAAAGTAACATTTTCTTCATCAAAAGGTACAGACTTCTGATGAAAATTTTACTGAGACTGATGATTGACCACAAAAGCATCCAAAATTTCAAAGCACAATTTTTCCACTTCAAGTTTAGACAATGTTTATAATCCATCTCACAATTTAGACCCCAAGTAATGTCTGGCCCAGACAAGGAAACTTGCTGCCATACTCATGTCACTTGAAAATGGCAAGAACAAAAAATATGGGCCTGATTGTCTCATTAATAAGCAGAAAATGTAAACATTTTTTTTCATATCTAATACGCATGCTCAGCATATAATTTCATATCAACCAAGGCCCAACAGCAGAAACTCCAATCACGCTCCATTATCTATTTGTTTCTATCTTATGAGTCAGCTGAGAAAATTTACGCAACAAAGATTGATGGCATGAAGACAAATTATCTCTTTGTTTTGAAATTAGAGATTTTGTGAATTGCTTGAGAGAAACCTTAGCTAGAAAACTTTTATTTATACTAAAAGATATAGTTAACAAATAAAACTCTAATACCTAATCTAATAAGGAATAAATATAGATAATTACTAAATAATCTAAAATAGATAATTATTTATTTTATTTACATAATTCTACACTCCCCCTCAAGCTAGAGCATGTATGTCACATGCGCCAAGCTTGTTACAAGTATAATTAACCCCTGGACCTCAGAGCGATTTGGTAAAGATGTTTGCCAGTTGATCATTGGAAGTGGTGAAGGAAGTCATAATGTCTCCTGACAAAACTTTTTCTCGAACAAAATGACAATCAATCTTTATATGTTTGGTTCTTTCATGAAAACCGGATTAGATGCCATGTCCAAAGCTGCTTAACTATCACAAATGAGTTTCATAGGTCCTATCTCACAAAATTGTAGCTCTTGGACTAGTTGCTTCAGCCATACCATTTCACAAGTAGTTAGAGCCATAGCATGATATTTAGCCTCTACACTCGACCTTGTAACTACAACTTGCTTTTTACTCCTCCATCAGATCGTATTTCCTCCAAAAAGGACACAGTATCCTCAATGGAACATCTATCAACTGGTGATCCTACCCAATTAGAATTTGTGTACCTAACAATTTCAGCACTTCCCTTGTTTTCATACAACAATCCTTTCCTAGGTGCCTTCTTGATGTATTTGACTATTCGAATCACTACTTCCCAGTGATTATCACGAGGAGAACTCAAAAACTAACAACATTGACCGCAAAGGAAATGTCAGGTCTAATGACTGAAAGGTAGTTCAATTTTCCAACCAATTTACAATATCTTCCTAGATCTGAGTACAACTCCCCCTAATCTGGTAGAAGCTTAACATTAGAATCCATCGAAGAATTTACAGATTCATAGTTTATCATCCCTATCTCCTCCAAGATGTCTAAGGCATGCTTTCTCTAACAAATAGCGATCCCATCTTTTGATTGGGCTATCTCAATCCCCCAAGAAAATAACGCAACTTACCCAAATCTTTTGTTTGGAAATGTTGATATAGATGCTGCTTCAACCGATCAATTCCAACATGATCATTTCCAATGATGACTATATCATCCACATACACCATTAAAAATATGCAAAGATTAAATGAAGAGTATTAATAAAATACTGAGTGGTCAGCTTTGCTCTAAATCATTCCCAATGCTTGAACAACTTGACTAAATTTTCCAAACCAAGCCTGACATGATTGTTTCAATTCATATAAGGACTTGTTTAGGCAACAAACTAGTCTAGACTCCCCCTGAGCAACAAACCAAGGAAGTTGCTCCATATACACTTCTTGTAAATCACCATGAAGAAAGGCATTTTTGATATCTAATTGATGAAGGGGCCAGTTGCGGATGGCAGCCATGGAGATAAGAGGTGTACAGAGGTAATCTTAGCCACAGGAGAGAAAGTATCAATATAGTTCACTCCAAAAGTCTGGGTGCAGCCTTTAGCTACAGGACAAACCTTCAAACGTTCAACTTCACCATTGGGGCCAACTTTCACTATGTAAACCCATCGAGATCGTACAGGTGTTTTACCAGGAGGTAAAAGAACAAGGTCCTATGTTACATTAGAGTCTAGAGCAATCATTTCATCAATCATAGCTAGCGCCAACCCAAATGAGAGAAAGCCTCCTCAAGTATCTTAGGTATGGAAATAGAAGACAAGGTAGATACAAAGCTATAATGGGTTAATGATAAGTGACGATAACTTAAGAAATTGTAAATGGGATAAGGGTTATGAGTGGAACGATTGCCTTTACGAAGAGCAATGGGAATGCTGTCAGGAGGATTTAGGGCCGATGCAACAGTAGGTGAGTCACCTAGTATTTGGTAGGAGCTTCTTCAATGTCTACCATATGAGGACATTGATGGTAAGTGAGAAGTAAAGGCTATTGATCTTGGAGTTGAGATTGCAGGAAAGCCTTAAATTGAACAAATTGTTTGTACTCAAAGTCCAATGATACATTAGATTGATAATTCTGATTGTTCGCCTCATTTTCGAATTGTGCAACATTTGTTAATTTATTCCCTTTCTCAGGGAATTCATGGAGAAAGTAACAACGATCCTATGTGTGCCGAGGCTTCTTGCCATGGGTATAACAAAGACGATTACCACCACAACCCCCAATACTACAACCACCTCTATTACCACAGCCTCCCCCTTAGCCATGAGAACTAATCTATGAGATTAAGGTTGAAGTGTCTATAAAATTGTCAATACTCGGAGGTGTACAAAGTAACCTTGAAATCAAACTCTTAACTGTAGGAACTTCTGAACTCATAAGGATTTGATTACGCACAGAGTCATAGTCCTCATGAATCCCAAGGAGGATAAAAACCATGCATAGTTGATCCAGTTTGGTTTCTAATTCTTTGGTATTAGTCATGATAATTAATTGTTTGATATCGGAGATGATTACTTGAGCCTTGGTCAAATATGCAGACATGTTATGGTCAGATTGCTTGAGATTCACTAAGTTGGTGGTTGCACTGTACATCCTTTAAATGTCATTGGTATAGAGTTGTTTGGCTTGTTCCCAAAAGAGATAACATGTCTTGTAGGGACGAAAATAGACAATCAATTCCAAAATAATTGATTGCCATAATAACACACAATTGTGCATCACTTTTCTTCCAATTTTCTTTCCCAAAATCAGAAATATTTTCACTAGTTGTGGTCAAGTGATCATTGACTCCAATGGCCATGAACCATAGTTCGATAGAGTTTGCCCATGAAGGGTAATTGTTGCCATTTGATTTTTCATTGCATATAGTTGGTGTGCCAGAAAAAGAAAGAGAAAAATTATTGGTAGGTTTGGGGTTTTGTTGGCTGTTTGAGGTATTATTGTTGTTTGATCCTATAGTCTTTTTTTTGGCTAGAAACATGTTCTGGCTGATTTTCTGGCTATTTGGATGAAATCAATTTGATGGAGGGTAGAATGAATGATTCTAGATAATTTTAGGACTGATTTGTGGTGGCTGAGAGTCAAAGAATCTGGTAATTATTTGAGATTCAAGAGGAAGAGCAAAAAGGAACAAGAGCAAAATAGAGAGACAAGGTTGTTTTGGATAGATCAGAAATTAGAATTGGAACCCTAAAAAGGAGAGGCCCTCAATGTGAAGGCTCTGATACCAACTTGAAATTAGAGACTTTGCGAATGACTTAAGAAAAAACTCAGTCAGAAAACTTTTATTTATACTAAAAGATATAGTTAACAAATAAAACTCTAATACCTAGTCTAATAAGGAATAGAGTACCTAGTCTAGTAAGGAATAGATATAGATAATTACTAAATAATCTAAAACAGATTACTACCTATTTTATTTACATAATTCTACAGTTTCTATCGTATGAGTCTGCTGAGATCATTTATGCAACAAAGATTGACGGCATGAAGACCTCTTAACATTAGTTAATTGCAGCCTTTCTGATCAAGCAGACTTATGGCTATAGAACATAATTAGGATGGCAAAATGTATGGATATCCATTTATCCATATTCATCCATCCAATATTTAGTCCATCCAAATAAATCCACAAAGCTTAAAGGGTCAAATGGATAGATAAATTGTTCATCCATTTAACAAAAGGGTCAAACCGTAATTATCCAATTATCCATTAACATGATTCTTCCTTGGGAGACTGTGATTTTGCAAGTTTACTATATGAAAGAGCAGAAAATTTGTGTTGCATCTACAAAAGAGATGAAGGGTGAAAAAACCTGGGTAGTAAAGACTAAAAAGGCAAACACCTCGGCTGTCTTTCTGCTCTCTAGTTAAGTTTAAGGGCTTGTAAAGGTAGCAGTATAATGGGCAAAAGAATATTGAACGTGGCACATTGATCTAAAAAATATTGACAATTGCATGACAATCGTGGTGGTACAATGGTGAAAGGTTAGGACTAAAAATAATTATATGGATAGATGGATGGATAGGATCACACTCTACTAAATGGGTCATGGATGGTTATCAGAGACTTTTAAAAGTATATATATCAATTATTAATGGACAACAGGGCCAACAATGACCCAACCATTTATGACCCATATCCAGATCCAATTATTTGACACCTCTAGACATAAAAGTTCATTTACCTAATTATTTTCCGATAAGAGGGGGTCCATTCTATTTGTTGCTCAATTTGAAGAATATAGTACCTGAAGAAGAGTAACTGCTATCTTGTATTGAGCACAGATTGTTGCTTGAGCTTTTATATCACTTCCACGAGATTGTTCCTTAGCTAATGCCAGAAAAGCTTCATCAAAGCAAGACAAAGCATCTGAAAGTTGATTTTGCTCTAGATGAGCAAGTCCAGTTTTGAAACATACAGAGGCAGCAGCCCCCCGGGGAACCTGTCACAAGCAGAGCTGTAACATGAGATTGGAACAAATAAGGAAATCATACCTTCGAGGTACATTAGCTCATTGTCAATTTCTTGCCTACCTACCCAATTTTCACTCAACAACCATAGAAAAGAATGAAATTCAGAAAAGTAGAGCTGTTTGAGAACCATGTAAACAGAAACTCAGAGCATGAGATAGCAGTATAGTAAACAAATAGCAGACACTCTATAGTTAGAAGGTACTACTCATCCACATGCATACAGATGCCAATTAATGTATATATTTACCTGTCCAGGGCGCACAGAAGATGGGGGAGAACCAGGACGCTGAGGAGGTTTTCCTGAATCAGCAGAATTTGGTACTCCAAGTACACTAAGATCAAGAGGTTGTGTAGAAATTGGTGCTTGAGCAACTTGTGACTGTACTTGCGGCATGGTTGCAGCCTGACCTAGGGATTGTGGTGGGACACCACCATCAGGAAGTCCTATTGACTCAATTGGAATAACAGGTTGAACAGCTTGAGGGGGAACACCACCTTGTAGACCAGCACCAACTTCAGAAACACTAACCTGGCTAGGAGCTTCTTTATTGGATTCAACTCCTGGTGTCAATTTCGAGAGATAAGTCCCAGCAGGAGGGAGTGATGCAGCAACATGGAGGGATGAAACTGTATTTTGAAAAAAGTCCTCTGGAATAGGTCCAGCTTTAACTCCCCCACCTACACCCACAGGAGTTGGCTGCGAAACTGGCATTGGTTGGGTCAAGGTGTCAGTGCCAAACAGGTCAGGAGGAGCTGAAACAGTAGGAGCAGCCATTCCAGTGGTTGTTGGTGGTAAAATCTGGCCAAAATCCTGAGTTCCACCAGACAATGACTTGGTCCTCACGGGTGGAGCTAAACCTTCACCAAGTCTTAATTGCTTTGTGGCTTCTTTGATCTTATTCACATCCACAGTAGAAGTGGCTATTGGCTTGTCTCTTATTCTAATTTGTAATTTTTTAGTTTTTGATACTTCTTCCTCATCACTACTGCTACCATCAGCAGCAGCTGCATACATTGATTTCTTAAATTCTTCTTCTGCTTTAGCCTGTTCATCAGCAGAGGTGGCAGGTTGTTTGTTAAGGATTTCCATACCCATCGATGAACCAACTTTTGAATTACCATCACTGATCCCCTTTGACTGACTAGATATGGATTTAAGTGAAGATACATCAACACCATTCGGCTTAAAATCACTACCTGCAGGTGCAAAGGGCCTAACCAAGCTATCTTCCCTCACCTCTACAATGTTGCCTCTTCCTTTAATTGAGCCTAAATAAACACCTATATGATCTACAATAATGGATGGGATGGTACCATCATCAGTCTTCATGTATGGTGTCACCTCAGCAGCAAGCTCCCACTGAGGTATATCCTTTGCACTAGTAGGGGTTTTGATTTCCCAGTTTCCACCACCCCATTCAGGTCCTTTTGGAACCATACTCTCTGCTGCAAAGTTGGCAAATATGCCTTGTGTCCATCCAGTAGATCGAACTCGTAAAATTCTTTCACAATATCGCCTCAGTTCTGAGTCAACACCTTCTTCTTCCAACTTCTGTGCTAGACGCCGCATTGCACTAGGGTTCAGATGGCATATAAATAGATCAAGGAGGCTTTCATAGTCTGCTATAACTTCAAAGGTTTCTTTTGCACTGTCAAACTGACCAAACCTGCAAGTAACCTCAAATTACTAACAAGGACAATGCTTTTAAATTAAATCACTTCATTGAAATCCTAGAGTATGATCCTCATCAGTAGAATGAGCTTAAAACTCTAGGTCACATGCATGTATAAGTACTCAGCATACTAAGTTGAATGGTTTTCCCTAGTCACCTACCTGATACAGGCATAACCCAACTGCCTGAAACGGTGGAATAAATGAGATGTAGGAGGACATCTTGGATAATCTCTGGAACGCAGAAATTCATCTTTCAACCCAGATAAAGCAGCGGAAAAACGAAGTGCTTTCACAGCATAGATACCCCGCAACACCTGAGATTGATTTCCAACATGTCCAGAAGTTCAGATTGACCATAACTAAACATACCAAGAAAAGATTCTTTCTTTGTTTTTTGATTTTTTTACCTGAGTGAACTGTGGACCTGATTGGGATAATGATACAGCTAGATCTCCACAAACAGGAGAACCTCTAGCAAGGATGTCAAGAGACCTTGGGGTTATGCGCAAGCTGTCAAACCTGCATTCAGATATTAAATTACAGTGTCAGTTGTGACCAGATTTAGTATAGATAAAAGGGCCTTGGACATGGAGTTCCTACAAATTGAAATGAGCAAGTCAGATTTTCTAGATGGATGCCACTCATAGGCATCAGAGTGGAACCTTGATGTTATTTGGTATAGTATTTCTGACAGGTCAAGCTTCTGCTCAAAACTTTGCTGCATTGTGGCAAATCCAATGAGAAGAGGTTCCAGAAGACCAACAAGACAGCTTTTAATCTCAATCCCCGTCTTCTGTCTTGGATTTATTTCTGTAGGGCTAGCGAGCAACAACCGATCATTCAAAGCACCAACCAAGACTGCATAAGAAATTCATTCAAATGGATCAGTAGAATAACACTGAAATAAATTATTTTAGGAAATAAGATACAATAAACAGGCCCCATAGCTAAGATAATTGGACATCCCAGTATGAAGCACAACATACCTGCATAAGGCATACTGATAGAAAGTATAGTCCTTGCTTTTCCATCCCAGCCAAGCACACTAATTGCGGTGGAAGTAGAAAAGAGAAGGGCAGGCCCAACCCACAACAGGGATCTGAAGTGAGCATTGGTTAAGAAAAAAGGCGAGCCTCAATGAGACATGGAATTAATAGGTAAGAACATAAGGTTTTTATATTATAAAAAGAGATAAAATCTAAGGATATCGAAGGAAGCCCCTTGTCAAAATTTGTGGAAGTGCCTGCCAGTATATCAAGCCCAGCTGATACAATAAGAACCCTCCGTGTTGTTAAAATTCCTGCAACATAGCCCCTAAGAGTCTCTTGCCAGTGCACCTGTCAAAAAATTAATGAAACACAGTTTGTGCCCAAGGAGAACCACAAAACACAACCATTTTATAAATTTCCACAAACAAGAAGTCTTATAATCAATAAGTCTTACAACTACGGCCTTTTACCAATGAACAGCAGGAATCTGAAAGACCTTCACTTATAAAAACTCATACAATAACAAAACAAGACTCCAAAAGAGCAGACTCCTCAAAAATACCTGAAGCACAATTTCATTTCTTTTCAACTTGATTGACTTTTTTCCCTCACTTTGGGTCGATACATAATGACCATCAGCAATTGAAGTTGAAAGGCGGTAACCATGTACCAGCCTTACCAATCCAATCTGGTTGCCATGCGAAACAAACATCAAAGTTGACTCTACAATCAGAGAAACCATTGTCAATAATTATAATAATAACACTTCAAAGCTAATGTTAAGTGTATAAAAAATATAAGTACCTAATGGAGTAGAAAAGATACGATCAACTTCAGTTTCAAACATAAACTGCACTGGGCCCCTTATTGAGCCAGCAATAGTTTCTGCAGGCGGGGCTGTTGGGTTCTCTTCAAATGCTTCATTATTTTCCTTAGCTTCTTTTGAATCCCCTCCTGGTAGAGTATATACAGCCAGTCCTGTCTGCTCATCATCAAGAATAGCAAATTGATTTTCATTGGGGCCAATAAATGCTGCATCTCGCCCTGCAGATGAATTACTTGAATTATTAATTGCAGAAAATAAATAACCAAACTATGGCAAAAATAAGAAATAAACACACTCAACGGGTGGAAATACCTTTCACTGTGTTAATTTTACTCTTTCCTATCTCTGCATCAGTATTTTCCCAGTAAAGCACTACTTCATTTGTAGCACCACTGAATTCATATACTGCAAGAAATAGGTGCTGCTTTTTACTGTAAAGCAAGAACTTTGCTTGGTATTCCACATTGCTAGGAATCTACAAAAAAATTTAATAAATAACATGAGATTGAATATAGACATGACTATCAATTAAAATTACAGCTACCCACAACATAAATATCTCGTTTTTGGAAGCCTTAATATAAACTACAGGTAAAGTAATAAGACAAATTGACAAGTGTTCCTAAATACTCCTTTCTCCACATTACCGAATTATAAAGCTTCTTGTAGATACTATCTGATCCAGAAGAGAGATTATAAGCCATAAGGTTTAGCCCATCCACATAGAATGCCCTGACAGGATAATGAAGAACTCGGTTTTCTTTATTAAAGAAATTTAGCTCCAAATGAAATGGCTGGCAGCAAATAAGTGGTGTCAGTTGATCGGACAAAAAAAAAAAGGAAAAACAGAGAGAAAAACAAAGCAAATTTAAAATCTGGTTGTCCCTGAGATCATACCTGGTAAACTGGGACGTCCTTTAAATGATGCTTGGTATCTAGAACAGTGATGAGAGGTAATCGAGATATAGGAGCACTTTTTGCATGACCTTCCATAAAATGCTGTGATAATCATGCAAAGATACCAATCAGAAAGAAATTAAAGAGAAACAGAGACTATAATAATGCTTAAATAGATCAAAAGGCATAAACAATTTCAAAAGCTTTCATAGAAAACAAACGAAGGATGATAAGGTGATTTGAGATACCAAATTTGGTGAAAAAAGTTACAACTATGGCATTACATCCTTTTAGGACATCAAAGCCACATGATCAGTTGCATTTAAAAAATTAAAAAAAAAAAAGAAAAAAACTTATATGATGTGGGGAAATAGGGATGAAATAAGAAATCAACATACGCTGTAAAGAAAAGCCTTCCTCGCAATGTCTGATATTGTGAGTTGGCTATGGCTGGAAGACAAAGAGGAGATTATAATCAATGAGAGATTTGCAGATAAACCAGCATAAATAATTAATACAATGATGTGCAACCACTTTCTGTGAAAGATTGGTGATACCTCTTGCTTTACCTAAAATCATATTTCAACTCACCCTTTCTGATGATGTTCTTGTAGTTGAGCTTGAAGTTGATGATCAGCTAACACTCCAGATGCACCCAAGGCTGAAAGTTTTTCCTTCAAAACAGATGCTGCAAAGAATGTTTACAAATATGAGTCATATTATAGAGGAACAGAGCAAAAGAAACACTGTCTGCAAAGGATTTCAATAGATTAGTAGGAAAAATAAGGACAAACTACAATAATTTAAATGAAATAACGAATAATTAAAAAAAAAAAAAAAAGAACCAAAAAAGTCTACTAATAAAAGACACTGGTTGCAACATTCAGACATAAGGTGCTATATTTCTACAGAAGGTGGGGGGAGAAGAAAGGGAGCAATACAGGACAGTGGGCAGAAAAGCAAATTAATTGCCTGATGAGAAACACAAACCTAATAGCTCAGAAGATACTGTAACACATCACAGGCTTTATGTACTGAAAATGCAGTGACCAAATCAAATAATAAGCAAACAATAAAAATTACGTTTATTGATAGAAAATATGAAGGATTACAACACCCTGACTCTGGATGATAATAAACCTCACCTGAAGATCCCCGTGCGCTTTGCAAAACTGCAAAGAGTTGCTTTCTCCCTTCTCTACTGTATGTGGTCCTATTTTTTAAATTGTCTCCACTTGTCATATTCTGTCAAAACAAAAACCTGCTTAATAACTTAAATATTCACTGGCAAGTCACATAAATAATATAAGGTGGCACGTAACTGCAAATACTAGTGCAGCTAAATTGAATTTTGGATGCACTTCTAAAGCTTTAATGCGAGGCAAGGGATAAACTGCTTGTCCACCCTGCTGTGAAAGGATGCGAGGGACATCTACTGATTCAATTGCTGCATACAAATTGTGAATATGTATTAGGAAACCACATTCAAATGAAAAGAATAAGACAAGACTGAAGCAGGACAGAGTTAGACGGAACTAACCAGCAGGCTCAAAAAAATTAGCCTGCATAGGAGGTCTGTTAGGATTAACTATAACCCTTGTTTTCCAAACTTGCAGAGTTCCATCCCTAGTGAGAGTTACAAGTAATCGCAACATTGGGAGCCAAGCAACTGACGTTATTGGTTGTGAACCAACTTGTGTTCTGAAATTTCAAAATATAGAAATTATCATATCAAAGTCAACAAGGATAGAAACCATGATAATAAGCCCCGGGTCTAAAAATTATATCAGTTGAGAGCAAGATTAGAACAAACACAAAATAGTTTATGATAATTCAGAATTTTCAAGAATCTAGATAATCTTTAAGGAAAATATCAAAATTAATAATTTTTAGGTACTCAAACCGCACAAACTTCTCAAAGCATTACAGTTTAAACCCAAAATAGTAATGAACAACATCACTGGAAAACCTGTACTCAATCACAATAATCACAGGACTGGACATCTACACAACTTTAGCACTATGGCACAAGAAAAAAAAAATACAAATTTGTACAAATTCTGGCACAAGGATCACAAAAATATGGAGCTTTTCATCAATTCTGGCAGTTTAGCATTTTCCATTACTCATATTTAAAAGTGGGAAAAAGTAAAGGGTATGCATCATTAATAAGAAGAAAGAAAATTACATCTAGCAGCTTCTGAACAGATAAGTACCAATAACAAGAGTTCTATAGTTTGTAAACCAGTAATGTCCCTTCACATAAGGATTTTAAGAAAGAAAAAAAATAATCATGGCAATGGGAATGATGGGCTGCATAGCTTGGAAACCATGACACACTAGGTTGAGTAGATTCAAATTCCACAAATCTCAAGTGAGATCCTCATTAAGAAAACAACGGCTGGTCCATATATCAAATTAAGTGATGTTTTCTAAGCTTAAATATTTTACAATATCAGATATCCCTTCTTGTAAAACCCTTATAATGCTTCCACAAGGTCAAAGAGAATTACCATTTGCATCACATTCATGACTTTCATTTTGGAGAACAATAGTTAGTGAAGAAAAAAAGATACGATAATTTACTGAAAGGAGAAATCCTTTCACTGAAAGTAAACTATAATCACTTACATTCCAATCATAGTTGGCCTCTCAGTCGATACATCCCATGCCAAAAGTGTACCCCGTCGATCACCAACAAAAATCCATTCGAGTGTTGGATGAAATGCAAACGCCCCAGCACCAAGAAGCTTTATAGTGTTGTCAACTGAAATAGAAAAATTAAATATAAATAATACCAATGACATGGTCTTATAAAAGATTAATAGCCTACATCAATGAATTAAGAATTTTGACAGGAAATCATCTTACGTTGCAGTGTGTAATGAACAGCATAGGTGTGAATGTTATATGCTCGAATCAAGCCTTCTGCATAAGCAACATACTGGGAAGGAAGTGAAAGAAATGAAATTCAAGAAGGATTGGCTTAAAGTACATAAGGAAGACTGGACAATGCACATGTCATTTGGCAGTAATATGTGCTCCATGAACCTCCTTCAAAGTAGAATTGGGGCACGAAATATATTAAATAACAAATTACCAGGACAGGAAGGCGAGGATGGCAAGCAAGATTGACAATAGGTTTCTTCAAGTCTGTCTTAATTTTTGTCGGTGCTCTACCACCTTCAACGGTTCCAACAACTTCACTTATGCAAAACCAGATATATTAGATCATCATCATCAGTGGTCAAAACAATGATAATTACATGCTTATTCACACAATAGATAAACTAGACAACAACCTGTCACACTCATCCGCTTCTGGAAACCAAAAAACACAACAGGTTGTAGCGGAGTCAAAGCAAGATGTACTTCTGCATCAGAAAATATTTGTTCCATCTTCTTCTCAGGTGAATGCAATACACATGTTTGCTCTAAGTCAAAATCACAAGATCGTATAGTACAATCCTACAAGCGGGAAAGTAACATAATAAGGATAAAAGAACTCCATCGGAACATCATATTAACCAATAAAACACGGGAATGAAGAGCATCAATAAGCAGATTCGAAGAAACAGAAACTCAGACTACAATGACAGTTATAAGTCCAAGACACCCACAAATGAATCAGTATTAGGCTATCAGCTAACTGACAAATTTTACATAGCCAACAAAGAAAATGGAATTGAACAAGATTACATATGCCAGCATATCTTTATATCTAGAGCATGGTAATATTAGAATTTGAAAATAGAGATTGCTAAATGTCCTGAGTTTTAAATGCCAAAATGAGTCAAATGAGTCCTGACATGTATGCGTTGTCCAACTGATGAAAGAGAAAATAGGATATGTTGAATTTCGATGCCTCTTTGATAGCCATGTTCATTTTGGGACTCATTTTGGATCAATTTATTGGGTCATGTAGCAATGCTCTTTGAAAATAAAGGAAAAACGAAGCTATAAAAACTTGGCTTAATTATAATCTGGATAAAACCCTTTGAATTGTATATTTGTTTACTTGTTTGGAAGGCAGAAAGGAAATGCAACCAAAATGCAGAATCTCAAGCATTGAGACAGAGATTACCCATTTTTTTCCGATTTCCAGTCAAATTTTCTGCATTTATTACCCAAATGATAAGCATTATATATTATGATTTGCAATTTTTTTCCTAGACTCAATTATGTAAAACACTTGCAGAAAGATGTTATGCTGTCCTCATCATCTTACAAGAAATCCACTGGGATTTTACTGTAAGAGCTGTCACTCCAGCATGTCTGGATACTTTTGAGCATCAATCAGTCTATTATTCCATGCTTAAGTATATATATCCAGATCTTCTGTTTAGAACTTGAGATAAGAGATTATCCAGAAGAACGAAAATAATGGCCACAGACAAGAGAACTTCACATAAGGCCAACCTGGAGGATTGCAATCACAGTGTGCCCACTTGTAGGACTGTATGACATGCGAACAACAGGTGCACCAATGTCAAGGGCAGAAATCTTGCTTCCAGTCAATGCATCAAATTCTGCATCCACAGAAACAAGTCAACAAGTAAATAATTTAATAGAAAGACAACAAGCAAAAAATGCCACGCACAAAGGTTAAGTTTCCTGGCTGCAGCCAAAACACAAGAGTTCTTGATGCAGGAGGCCATTCTGTTAACACATCACTTATATAGCTTAGTACAGCTCATGTTCCATGAGGAAAAGCATGATGTTAAGAGGGAAGAGGCAATGCAGAACCTAAAATTAGGAAAAGTGCAGAAGGATTCTTCAAAATTGGCAGAGGTCACCGGTCTATTATCTTGACAAGACAGTGTAAGAAATGGAATTATCATTCAAAAGTAATGACAAACTTCACTCAGGAGTAAACAGGGAACCTCCGGAACTTCAAGGCCTAAGTAGTTTGAAGTAGGCGAACTGAATAGGATAATGAAACAGAACATATACCCTACGATAATTCATCTTTGTATTTAAATTAAGTTATTAAATGTACCTCCAGTTTAGGATGATACCTTGTATTGTTAAGATATCTTGCATTGAAATAAATAAATAAATTGAGAGGAGGGAAAAAATTAGATTATAAGAGGAAGTCAATTTAAGTCAAATACCTCCTCTTCAATCCTGAATGCATCAATTACATTTTCGTAAAAAGCTGTACATAGCAATTTTATCACTAGTGATCGTAACTAGACTCACCGCTATATTTTTATTTTCCTTCCCTTCATTTTTTTTTTTAACTAAACGAACCAAACATATAAATATGGAGGGCAGGAGAACCAGAAAAACCTATGCAAATACAATGAAAAGGCAACTCCTACTTAGCTCAAGGATGATCAATTTCATATACGAGCAAAGCTTTAAAATTCAAGGCGAGTGCAGGTTCATGTCTAGCTTCCGAGATCTCAAAGTTTTCATCAAATGTATCGAAATTAAAAAACAGAACAACATCGTTAAGTTCAAATCTTGAAAATATAGTAAGTTGTAAACTAAGCTTCCTGAATCTAAAACATGAACCAGAGAAGAGATAATGTGGTAGCTCACCAACGATGTAGGTCCCAATGGCAACCGCAACAAGTGCCTGATGTGGATGAAACGTAGCAGCATGAGGCTGCAAGGGTTTAACGCCACGGCCAACGTGGCGTAGATCTAGATGCTGCAACGTCGTCCACTCCATCGATGATTCGATTCTGTTCCTGGACTTTCAACTACAACTACCTCATTCGAATTGTGGATCTCGTCTTATTCAGAAGCTGTGGAGTACAGAATTGTGCTATTATGATCTGTTGAAAGTGGATGTGAATTTCGAAGAAAAATTGAATGTTAAAACCACTAGGATCAGACACAGAATAACATACGAAGTTTGATATAAAACTGGTAAGAAAGGAAGAAACCAAAGAGAAGAGTTAACAAACATGCTGGTCCGGGCTCCGCCCCTTTCTTTCTTCCTTTTCAGCCTTATGTTGGCTGGGCCTGACTTTGTTTTCTGTCCATGTTGGTTGGACCTGATTGTTCAGTTTGGTGTATAACGTCCGTATTAGAGTTAGTCGTACGCTTGGAACTAATAGCGTTGTTTCTACAACTTGGACTCACAAAAGCCCACAAGAAACGCCCATGAGTTGGGGAGTGCAGTCTTTTGAATGGCCCAAACCATACGCAATGGATTAAACCATTGCTATTAAAAAATGGCAGATGGTTTGGCCCAAAAAGCAAGGCTCTAGAGTCCAGGCTTGCAACCGTTGGCCCATCATCCTAGATAGAGCCACTTCCTTCGCACTCAAACCCATCCTAGCCGAGAGCTCTAGTTAATTTGACGTTAGCCAACTCAGATAGGAAAAATCAACCGCCGTGCACCATCTTGTTTCGTATCACATGTTCTTATTTTTTCAGACTTTCTCCTTCTTCTTTTTTTAATCTAGACTCAAAATATTATGTATATATTAAATAATTGATCTCTTTTCTTAATAATATAGACATATAGATTTAAATTAGGAATTGCATCGTGTGATGCAATCATAATATTACAATTGAATTATATTTTAGATTATATTAAATTTTTTATTTATTCATAATTTTTTGCAATAAGTAAATGTAAGGGAGAAATATTTATATATTTTAATCATAATATGCATTTGTATTTTCATCCAATAAAAAAAGTAATTATCAATTTTACTGTTTATGTATCATTTTTATAAAATATATATATATATATATATTAAAAATTATACTTGTTTAATTTTTAATTAAAATTTATTTATGATGTGAGGGATGGATTGCTACTCCTTCCTTGCTAAGATAAGAATAAAGAAGGGGAGAGAAAGAGAGAAGCAAAGGTAAGAGAAGCAGACATGTGAACCCATTTAAGAGTGCAGACCCAATTTTTTTCGGCCTCCAAGCTAAATCCAACCACAAGTTCTTGGCTTGGGGCCATGCACATTCAGTAACAGCTCTGCTATCAAAGCACCGCGTGTCCTCATCTGTAATTTCCTTCCCACCATCCTAATTAAGGGATGCAAAATGAATATTGGTTTAGATTCTAGAATGCGTTGAACATGACAACTCCTTGATCTCATGTTCCTCCTTTTCACTTGCTACTGCACTACGCCGGTAAAACAGCACCAAAAAATATAAAGGAAGAATTAAAAACAGGTTTCAGTCTTCTCTGTAATTTCATAAAAAAAAATTGATTTTTTAAAATGTTAAGTATTTTCAAGATTAAATTACTTTTTTTATTTGATTAATTTATCTTTAAAATACTTAATTTTCTAAGAAATTAAACTCCCCTAAAATTATGCTTTCTTTCTAAGTGGCCAAAATTAAATAAGATATACTTGAATTCTTCGTGAATAATGAATTAGAAAGGTTATTTTAACTGAAACATTTTTCATGTGAAAGTTCCACAAAGATTGAAACTTTTTCATGTTTCAGCACAAGAAAAATAACTTTATTTTTCTGTTGTTTTGCTAATAACATAAAAAAAAAAAAATGATTGAATGCGTGCGTGTCCTTTTCCTTGGTGCCTTCAGTGCCATCGAGTGCTCTACCACTGGTTAGAACAGAACTAAACCTCTTGAAACATCTAGCAGATGGGGGCCTCCAGACATTGAACACCTGGGCCACAGTCCTACTTTTCTAGCCACCAATGCTATTTCTTGAGAATAGATTATAAAATTGTTACATGAAAATAATATTCCATGAAAAGTTGATGCTGTTCATCTTTATCATTGAATCTCAGGAAATTTTCTTTTCTTCTTACTTTTTTTCTGTTTGATTCTTCGAATCGTTCTGCTGTCCAACTGGGGTGGATCCCAATTAGTATCTGAGTCTTTTTTTTCTGTCTTCTTCCTCACAATATAAATTAATCAATCAATCATATCTATATACATGACATGCACAAGAATTTCATAATTATTATTATGCGAGTCCATGTACCAAAGTCAATTAAAGATAGCTATTGTGTTAATTAGTTTGATAATTTAAAGAATTATTTTACACCTAAATCCTATAAATAATATAGAGATTTTTTTAACATTTTTATTCTTTTTACTATTATGTGTTCTAATTTAAAATTCAGAAGAATTTTAACTTTTTATAAATAGCTTTAATCACTACATTCAAACGCTACAAGAAAGAGTATTCATCATTTATGTAAATTATGATGATGAAATAACTCATATAAAAATGATGGTCCCACTCCAATAACCAAAGATTTAGGAACTTAATATGAGAAGTTTTCTTTCAAATTGTATTAGCTGTTTTCCATTAATTAAATTTATGTAAAACAGTCAGCTATCTTATTAATAGTGCTAATGAATTGGCTTACCCTTAACACCATTTGTACTAGATTCAATTTTCTCACGTAATAAATTTTCTTATAACTCAATTGATCATATAAACAAATTTTTTCTTGTCATAAAATTATTTTGTAGTGTAATCTCTACTAATTAAAATAATTGAACGAATAAGTCCCAATTCACTTTCATTGAAAAGAAAATGAAGATATTTTTCTTGCCGACCCATACATTTCTCATATATATCCAAAAAATCCATGGGTATAATTTAAACCTAACGTTGAATAACGGAAACACATATATTGACTTTTGATCTAGCTCATTAAAAGTGATATGACTAAAGAATGAATTTCGACGGTGTAGACTAAAATACAATCAGTTTCATGAATCTTAATGTTTTATAATGTAATATAGAAATAAATTATTATAATTATTGATAAAAAAAATTGAGAAAATAAATAATTATAAAATTGAAAATTATTTTTAAATAATTATTTATTATATTATAATAAATAATTATATTATATTTCATTTAAATTTTTAAAATATATTTTATACTTTTGTAATTCTAACAGTGTACGAAAGTAATAAATAGGGGGAAGGGCTAATTGTACGAATTGAAGAGGGGGGATTAACTGTAGGGCCCATAGCCCCCAAAAAGGCAATTGACACCAACAGCGACCAGTCGCTGCTGTCCAGACAACTAATTAATGAATGATAGTTGACAGGTTATCGCCAATGATTTCCCAAATGATTTTGGGCTAATAATTTTAGACCATCCTGCCAATCCTTACCAAACCAACTAACGAACAACATTACTAAGCATTTTTCTTACTAGATTTACTTTGGGAAGAGACTGTTTCGTACGCGGATGCATCATTCATTGTATAAAATTTATTTTATATTTAATAATATCTTTTATAATTAATTATACATAATTATTTTTTATTTGAATAATATATGATAAAATTATTTTTTAATCTTTAATCACTAAAAAGGTAATAAAAATTATTTTTATTATTGGAATAAAGATAATGAAAAATAAAAAAATCAGATTAATATGTGTATAAATATTAATATTTTTTATTTTATACAAATTATTTAAAATCAAATTTATTTTAATTAAAATTATTATCTATAATTGATAATTAAAAGATTTTTAAAAGTACAGTCAAAATTCTCTAAAAAATGATATAATTAATTATATCACTTATAATTGATTAATGAGAGTTATGATCATTACATCAAACATTTACTAAATAAAAAAATTACAAAAATTAGAGATAAAAATGATATTTTCTTATTTATAAATTTTGAATTTTACATACTAAATTTTTCATGGTTTATTTCTCTCTATAATTTTTTTTTCCTCTTATGAATGCTTGCCCTTTGCTTGTTTGGTTGGAAATTAGGAGGAAGAAAATTGTTACAGAAAAAAAAAAGGCAAAAAAACATTGTTTACTACGCTTGGCAGAGAAAAGAAAAAAAGTGAGAAAATGGGCCTGTTTGGAAGTATTTTCAGATATTTTTATTTTATTATTTTTGAAAACAGTGTTTTAAAAATAGTTTCTAAAAACTGTTTTTTTAGAACCAAAAAATAAAAAACTTGTTTGGATGTAAATTTTGAAAATAAGTATTTTCTTTATTTTT
>JANHAO010003059.1:0-27008 GCA_026873985.1 Saraca asoca | reverse complement strand
TTTTTTTATTAAAATAAATTATTTTTAAAAATTATTTTTTAAAAGTGTAATTAAAAAATAATTTTTAAGAAACATTAAAATGATACTTTTCTTTATTTTTATATAAAATTATTTTTATTTAAAAAAAAGAGCACATATTTTTATTAGTAATAAAGTTATAAATAATATTAAATATATTTTTTTATTTTTAAAAATAAAAAAATATTTATTTTAAAAATTTATATTCAAACAAATTTTTTATTTTTAAAAAATAATAAAATAAAAACATCTAAAAATACTTCTAAACAAATCATTATTTCTAGGGATGAGATTTTCAGGAATATTTCTTTTTCACCTAAAATAAAATTTTTAACTTTTCTTTATAAATTTTATTTCTAAACATCTTTTATGTAATTTTTTTTATCTTTTATATCAAATATGAAAAACTTTTATTTCTATCTTATTTTTTAAGAATAAAAAAATATAACTAATATCAAATAACATTTGAGTGTGAAAGTGTGTGTTCGTTGAAAACAATCCTCTTTTGTCAAGGAAATTATGTTTTTTTTTAAAGAGGTGACATATTTAAAAATTAAAAATATGTTATCTTTTTCAGATTTATTTTTTTCTTTTAAAATAAGAAAAATTCTTATTTTAAGAATAAGATATAATGTCTCATATTATAATTTCTTGATAATATTTTTTTGGATTATGCTTTGTTGCACTATAAACAAAAGTGATATTGGTATGAATTATTCTAACTTTTGTTATTAAATTTTCCAAGTTTTTATATAAAAATATTGTAATTTTTCTTAGAAATCTAAAAATTTATGAAATTTTTTGTTATAATTTTGAATGATAGAATTATAATATTTTATATATTTGTTATATGTAAAATTAATATACACTAATAATTTTCTATGAGAAAATTATAAAATTTTATATAAAAAATTATAATTTTTATATTATCATCTATTATATTTTGTTACATGTATGAATAAATGTCTTGAAATGCACACATTTAAACATAAATGATTATAGACTTAAATTCAATCCATGTAAAATCAATTTTACACAACTACCACTAACCAATAACATCTTCTTATTTAGTGATGGTATAAAACATTTATATGAATGGTGAATTAAATTTAAACTTTATGTTTATTCAAATAAAATTTCATTATATTAAGTTAAATTTCAAATAATAAAAAATCACTATCATCGTTACACTTTTCAAATTAATATTCATTATCAATTGGAAATTATATATCATTAGATTCACACAAAAATTAAAATTCAATCCAAATTTTTCTTGTTTAATTTTTGAATAAAGGAAAGAATGATTGATTATTGATGTAAATAATCAAGATAAAATTAAAGAAAAATTATTCTACTAAAGAAATTAATAAAATCTAAAACAATAAATATATTATGTATTGATTTATTTGCATTGATATGTTGTCCCCAATGACTAAAATTTCTGGGTCTATCACTGTAAAAGAAATTTTGTGCAATTTCAATCATCTATTGAACAAAATGTGGACACATATTTTAATTGAAATATACAAGAATTTCTTTCTTTCCTATCTACCAAGTCCACTTGTTCCCCAATGCCCATAAAAAGCTTATAAAAATAAAGCATCTTCAAACTTTTTCTTTTCCTTTTTTAGTTGTTTCAAAGAACCAGATTGTAATTAACTGTTTCAATAGGATGCTTAAAATTTCTTAAAAAAAAATCTAAAAAAAGTGATTCAACGGTTAAATTTTAGCTACATAACTTTAAAAATTTAAAATTAAAGTATTAAATTATACAAAATCTTTGAATTAACGTCTACCGTTCATTTAATTAACTATTTCATATAATTATGAGTTTTTTATAAACTTTTTAAAGAAACATCACAATGATATTAAATATTGATTTATTATATCATTTTTACACATAAATTAGTATGTATAATTACTGAAAATTAAATTAATTATATAAAATTCTTATTATAAGCAGGAAAATAAGTCTGAAACTATGAGTCAAGAAATGATATAATAATATTATTATTTATTTTTAAAAAAATTCATGAAAAAAATATTTAATTAAATAAAATAATTAATTAAATAGATGATGAAAGTTAATTCTAATACCTTATATAATTTAAGACTTTAATTTTAAATTTTTAGAATTATGAAAAGAAAATCCAACTATCTTAAAATTATAAAGAATTTTTATATTTTCCCCTTCCTTGTACGGCTCCTCAAAAATTTAGGTGGCGACAAAAACAAAGACTTAACGCACGTAATATTCGATGTTACATTTGAAAAAGAAAAAAAAAAAATTCGTACGCCGCACAGAGTTGACATTGCTCCAAAATTCAAATTGTCTTGTACTTGACATCATTCCTTAGCCAGTTAACCTGATAATCCTTTTTTTTTTTTTTTTGGTTTTCCTATTTTCTCTCTGTTGTATTTTCCCTTTATTTATCAAAAAATATTAGCATTAATTGTTCCTTAAATTGTAACAATTTAATATTTAATGTTGGGGAAGAGAACATTATAAAACTGGTTTTGATGCTTTGTATCTAATTAATTGAAAACTTCTAATTATATATTATACAATAAATTTTAACATTTATTTGGCTGAAGATATCTAAGAGCACACTTTTTTTATTAACAGGTAATTTATAATTCTGAATAGTCAAGCATCACATATAGTCAAATCTAATCTTTATTACCAAAAAAAAAAAAAAATCTAATCTATCAAAACCACAATTGAGAAAACTGTGGTTTAATTTGGACATATATTTTGATTTATACCCAAATGACGTAAATAAGATATTCCACTAGAAAACATTTGTTTCCCTTTTTCTATTAACTAGCATTTGGAGTTAGTATTAGCAAAAAGGAAAAAGATAAGATGAAACTTTAAATTTTAGGAATCTGGCGACCTGATAATTGGATAAGATTAGCAGTTAATTTATTTTTATTTTAACTAAATAAATATTACACGTTGTTACCTTGTAAGCAATTGTCAACGCTTACTCATCACCATCTATCCATCTTTCTTTCTTTGACCTCATCAGTCCATGTTTCTCTCTCATCAGCCATCGACAGCAGTTTTATATAAGCACCAACCAAACCCAAACTCCCCAATCTATTAGAAAGTTCAATTCTTGGACGGAAAGTGAAAAGAAAGAGAGAGAAGCCATGAAGCTTGTTTGGTCTCCAGAAACAGCCTCTAAAGCTTACTTTGATACCGTAAAATCTGTAAGCATTTCTGAATCTAATCTCATGAATCTCATAATTTAATTTTCTTCTTCACCTGCAGTTATTGTTTTTCTTTCATTTGTTTATGAATTTGTTTCTTAATCTTAATATCAATTTTAAATTGCGGTCTTTAATGTTAAAATTATGGTATCTCTTATCAATTTTATTATGCAAATACTAATATCTTTCTGTATTTATTTATAATTATAGTTTTATAATATAATTTGTAACCGCAATCATAATTACAATTTAAAACTACAATAACTTTTATTTGCTTCCCGTCTATCCCTGAAATTCCAGTAAGTTCTGTAAATAACAAATTCAATATTGTTTCATTTTTCAGTGCAAGAAATTCAGTGAATCTGCGGTGGCTGAGCTTCTCTCGGCCATGGCTGGAGGTTGGAACACCAAATTAATTGTGGAGTTATGGTGCCGTGGCGGACCAGTGGCTACTAGTGTTGGACTGGCGGTTGCGGCCTCCACCACAGGCGCAAGACATGTGTGCATAGTCCTGGATGAAAGAACAAGAATGGAATACACAAAAGCTATGACTGAGGCCGGTGTATCGCCACCGCCTGAGGTTGTGGTCGGGGAGGCGGAGGCCATTGTGGAGAGACTAGAGGGGGTGGACTTCCTGGTGGTGGATTGCAAATGCAGAGACTTTGCTAGGGCTTTGAGGGTGGCCAAGGTGAACCCTAGAGGGGCGGTCTTGGCAATCAAGAATGCATGCCAAAGAAACATTTCGTGGTTCAGATGGCATGCAGTGCTTGAGAGAGGGACACGTATAGTGAGATCAGTGTTGTTGCCTGTTGGAAAGGGATTGGATATTGCTTATATAGGAAGCAAGAATGGAGTAGTAGCAAAATCAACTAAGGTTACAAGACCTAGTCGTTGGATCAAGCACATAGATGAACAATCAGGAGAAGAACATGTTTTCCGAGAATGGATTTTTAAAAGTGTACAGGAATTTTAAATTGAGAAATGTTTGTAATATTGTGATACTGACAAATATTGTAATTATTTTTTGAATTTGATTTAAATCATATTAATCATTAACTTTTTATGTTGAATTGTGATTCAATTTTAAGTAATTACTGGATAAATATGATAACATAGAAAAATTTTATGACAGTGGTTGAATCGTGGCTTAGTTTGTAGCACAAACTTGTGTTAATTAGTGTTTAGTTTTATAACTGGTTTTGTGAATAAGAGAAAGCCAAGTTGCCAGATTGCTGCAAAATATTTATATAGGGGTTTTATGAGCACCTTTGATGCACTGACACTCCATATAACAATCGTATCCGTGTGTCGAAAATATTTTGATATTTATCGACATCAACACTTCATTTATCATGTAAAAATAATATCAATATTTCTAAAAATATCGTGTCGACGTGTTTAAGTCCACGTATTTTTGTGTCCACGTGTCAGTGTTGTGCAACATAGATGAACACCTTTGGCGGCATTTTGATATTTTCAGTTTTTGAGATGAGAATGATTTGAATGTAAGTATTTTATTTGAAGAGTTTGTTTTATGGTGTAATGTACAATGTACCTTACAGAAGTCAAGAGGGATTCTTATACGTTCTTTTGGAATTTTATCATAAGATGTTGTCGCGTTCCCATTTGCCGTCCAGTTGGTCTAAACGAGACGCTAAACTAATTATAACATGAAATTATAAGTTGTAGCATTTCACACTCCGTTGATGAAATTAGATCACAACATGAAAAATGTTTCATATTTTTGGCAATTTCGCACATTCCATTAGAAATCATTAATTTACCATACAGATCATTAGACGATGTCTTGTTGCCTCCTACTTCGTTTGATACAAGAATTAATTCTGTCAACCACTGCCACTTTTGCTGCAGTATCTTCGTATGTTCATATAGGAGAAAATAAATTTTATGATAAATATTTTTTTAAAAATTGTAATTGTAGAAAATGAATTAATTTTTTTATTTATTAGATAACTTAAGAAAAAATATTTTAATTTATTTGATGCATAAAGGAAAACTATTTTTTATTAAAAAAAATGTCATTATATATATAAATTTTATCTTTAAAATTAAATCACACAATAATCATTTTATTATTAGAATATTTTTATGATAGGAGTCAATAAATATTTTTATTGATAAAAAAAAATTAAGTATATTTTATATTGAAAACAACATTCAAAGAAGAATATTTAAATCATTCTTTTTTTATTTTCATTATTTCTTCATAAAATTAATTTGAATTGACTTTGGCTAAAATTGTTAACCACATTTACTAATTCACTTAATTGTCTAAATATTTATAAACATGATTTTTAATATAATTATTGAATATTAACATCTATAAAATTAAAAGGAAGAAGAAGATGAGAGATAAGAGAGAAAAAGTGAAGGAGGAAGGAAATGATAGAAAAGTAAGTATTGTGGATACATAAAGGAGAGAAGAGAAGAAAAGAAAGAAAAAGATGAGGGAGAGAAGGAAAAGGAAGGGAGAGAGGAGGTAGAGAGAAAAATAAAAGAAAGAAGGGATAGAGAGAAGGAAGGATGGAAGGAAAGAAAGTAGAGAAGAGATAGAGAGAGAAAGATATGAAAGAGATGATTAAGAGAAAAAATGAAAGTAAAGAAAAAGGAAGTATCCATGTGACATAGTGTAATTTAAGAAATTGATTTCTTTCAATTAGAAGGGAAAGTATTTTTCCTTCAAACAAAAGAACTTTTAATATCATTGAAATTATTGTATGAAAATATGGAAAAAAACCTCATATAAATTCTATAATATTAAATGAACAGTTTGGTATTTGTTATGAGTGTTTTCTGGAACCATGTAAAATGAACTAACAAAAAGCCTAGTATGCAAGTCCAGATGGATGAAGCTCAGCTTATCAGGAGGATGAGGTTACTGAGCATAGGCACTAAATCGCAAGTCACGAGCTCAAGACATAACGAGGCTTAGGCAGAAGTCCCAACTCACTAGCGGCGAGCTCCAACTCACATGGCCAACAGGTCACCCTGTGCAAACTCGAATCACACAGACTTGATGTCACTGGTCAAAGGTCACAATGATCTCAAGATAGGAGCTCTAGCTCACGGGATACAACACCCTGCCTAGCAAGCCATGGTTAGACTTGAAGCATACTTCCATTCACAGACCAAACCTGTAAAAAGCAGATTACAGGGGGCCCATTCATAGAAAGTAGTTTGCAAGAGCCGAATTGTAGAAGTCCAAATTGTCAAATATATTTATTACTTGATGTAATAGATTTAAAATTTGTTAAATTACATTTGTAACCTCTCAGCCTCTATAAAAGGAGGAGGAATAGATAGAATAAGGGAGGGAGGTGGAATATAGACTATAATTCTACTAAATTTTCACTAGCAAAATAAAATCATCCATGGACATAGGAATCCAAACAAAAGATTTTAGCTAAACCATATTAAAAATCTTTTGTTGTCTTCTCCTTGTTCTTCCTTTTCTTCCTTTGTTTTCTACATTTGTCTGATACATACTTAATCGGACAGTAGTTTGGTGTTTGAAGAACTCATTTGGTTAATAGGATCTGAGCTTACCAAATTTCATCGTCAATATTTTGACTTTAGAAGGAGGGCCTCATCTACTTTTTAGTTGCTTTTCGATCCAGTTACAATAGTTAAAGGAAGAACCACCAAAAGCTCAAACACTCCCGTTAACTAGCTGGCAGACACTTCCACTGCTGGTATCACTGCTAGTTTGCCCCCGAAACTCATCGCTAGCTTGTTGTTGCTCCCAGAATCGATGAGGTGCAAACATGTCACCAACTCCAGTAAATATTTGAAAACATAGTAAGAGAGTTAGCTGAAATTGTTAAAATACTGATGCAAACACAAACCGTAGGTGCACAAAAATAGGCCGAGATCGCTGCGCAACTCCAGCCGCTATGTGAAAAAGCCTTAGAGGGAAGGTTAGCTAGACAAACGTATCGGCACTTCGACTCAGATCACTCCACCAATCAACGAATGAAATCAGGAGCCCACCAAATACATAAGAATTATGATAGTTAATGACCTGGGAGCTCGCACAAAATGAGAGCTCGAACAAGACTAGCCGAAGGCATAACTCAGGTTACTGCTCCCATGATCAAGAAAAAAGGAGCTGATAATCCTCCAACCAGTGATCTGAAATGCAAGACCCAATGATGAAAGAAGTGCTTCAGAGGATAAAGCGATTCGACGAAGCACTTCATTTTGAACACGTCAAGATGATCAAGCTTGTTATGTAGAGAGCTCGCCATTTTCCAAGGAGATTGAAACACAACCCTTCCCTCACAAACTCAAAATTCCCACGATTCCACTATACGATGGGGATGGTGACTTCTATGACCACCTGGACATGTTCAATGTCCAAACGGATCTTCAAACAACCAATCCCATAGTAAAATGTCATGTCTTCCTAGCTACATTAGGAGGCATACCTCGAGCATGGTTTAAAAATCTCTCAGCTTGCAGTATTAATAATTAGGAAGAACATCAAAGGAAATTCACCAACCAGTACCGAGTATTGAAGAGGTAGCTCACACTACCCTGCCACCTCACAATGGTCTTCTAGCATAAGCATGAATCGTTGAAAGATTACATAACTAGGTTCAGGCATGAGGCTAATTTTGTAAAGAATTTCTCAGAAGAAAATATCTTGACAGCTATCTCAGCGGGACTCCACAAAGATGGAAAGCTATGTAAAAGTCTATACAAGTCCCCGATTAGAAATCTAGCTGAATTCTATGAATGAGCTACCAAACAAATCAGGTGGGAGGAAACCTTTGGCACAAAGAAGGCCGAATAGAAGGATGAAATGAATGGCTCTACCCAAAATAAGAGGAACATCAAGAATGAGAATGGTAACTCCAACAACTAGCTCACAAAGAGGGCCAACACAGTGTGACCTCAGCATCAAGGTCACGCCATGAGAGCTATAGCATTCTATCTGACACTTAAGATACAATCTTTGCTATGGAAAGGAGTAGGGAAGACTTTGGGAAATCCAAACCCTTAAGGGCCCCCAACAAGTTTAGGAACATGAGTAGGTTTTACGCCTATCACAATGAGGTAAGGCATAACACCTCGAAATGTTGGGCACTCAGGGATGCCATAGTGGGCCTCATCAAGAAAGGTCGCTTGTAAGATTATGTGGTCCAACCCTTGGAGCAGTAACCTTAGCAACCCCAGTGAATTGTTGGTCAAGAGCAGAGACCCTCGGTTAGAACCATATTTTAATGCTGTAATATTATTCAGAAGTTAATGAAAGTGCCTTAAATCGTTTTGTTTGATAATTTTCAGCAAAATGTTATACAGTAAGAAAGTTATTCCATGTTGACAAAGTCAAACTTGATATCATTGCCTGCTTTTCAGCTGAGGCACCTCAAGTGCTAAATTCATTGCTAGCTCATCGGCTGAGGCGCAGAGGCACTAAACTAAAATCATCTCCAATAGAAGCTATGAGCTTGCTGAGGCGCAGAGGCATTAGAATTATCTTATTACCTGCTTGAGCAATGAGATTGTTGTAAAACTGAGTAACGAGATTGCTGTTCTACTAAGCAACAAGATTGCTATAGGACTAAGTAATGAGATTGTTGTTTCACTGAGTAATGGGATTGTTGTGAGCAACAAGATTGCTAGCAAAGTTAAACTCATATAGCCCACTAAACAACAAGATTACTGTGGTGCGATCCGCAAGGCCCAACTCACATACAACCTATTGTTCGTAGCTCGATTGCGACCTATTGTTCGCAGCTTGCATACGACCTATTGCTCACAGCTCGCATGCGACCTACTACTAGGCACAGCTCTCATGCGACCTATTTGGGCATTTTACTTATTACCAGCCAAGGCACTCCAATGCTCAAATTCATTACTGATTGAAGAATATGACTGATTATTCATCTAAATATTTCATTTAGCTATGATTGTAGGAATTTATGTTATCATTCAAAACATACACAACATTCAAGAATCATGAAGAAAGCTCATTCACTAAAAGCCTCACTTAATGAGGTAAATTTATATTAGAAGATTCAAAGTACAAATTAGAATAAGCCTACAGCCACCATATTCAAAAAAGAAGGCTAGCTTCTAGGAGCTCAACTCCAACTAGGTAGAGGATCAACGAGCATGCTGGCTCCTCAATCTTCTTCTTGTCATCCTCCTCAGTTAAAAAGCTCCTTTTCCACTGTCTCACCCTTAGCATTGAGAATTCAAAAGAAGCAAAAAAGCACAGTTGGAAGGGTTGAATTCCACGGCATAACCATAAGGACATAATCTAAGATTTGTGTAAGATTTCCCAAAATCCTCAAAGGAGAATTGTCCATAAAGACTTCTTATCCAATAGGCCACACATGTCTCATCAAAGATCTCGACTATAAAAAACAAGGGGGGCTTAACTGAAGCACCCATCTGGTCATTCTGTGGAAAGGTTTCTCACTCCTTATATAGACTAACTCAGTCTCACCAAAGAATCTAGAGGATATTTAGCTGTGCTTGATCAAATGGTTCAAAAGAAAACAAAGCTGCCACACCAACAGCTATAAAGCATAAACAAAAGGAAGTATGGCCTCGTGCAATCGATGTGAAAGACTGAAGCTTGAAAAGATAACATGACAGACTAAACGTAAAGACTTGACAACATTGCAAAGTACAAATATAGACTTTTGCCAGCAGACTACAACTCTCAATCCGCAAAGTGAACTGAGAGTTGGGGAGGCTAATGTTATGAGTGTTTCTGGAACCATGCAAAATGGGTTGGCAAAAGGCCTAGTAAACAAGTCCAAATGGATGAAACCCAGCTCGTCGAGAGGATAAGGTCATAAAGCATAGGCACCAGATCACCAGTCATGAGCTCAAGATGCAACGAGGCTTAGGTAGAAGTCCTAGCTCGTTAGCGACGAGCTCCAACTCACATGGCCAACAGGTTGCCCTATGTAAGCTTGAATCACGTGGGCTCAATGTCACTAATCAAAGGTCGCAACGGTCCCGAGATAAGAGCTCTAGCTTGCGAGACATAGCACCCCGCCCAGCTAGAAGCGCGCCATGGTTAGACTTAAAGCATACTTCCATTCATAGACCAAACCTGCAGGGCCAATATGGAAAAAATAGCTTACGGGGGGCCCATTCACAGAAAACAATTTGCAAGAGTCAAATTGTAGGAGTCCAAATTGTCAAATATATTTATTACTTAATGTAATAGATTTACAATTTGTTAAATTCAATTTGTAACCTCTCAACCTTTATAAAAGGAGGAAGAACAGATACAATAGGCGAGGGAGGTGGAATACAGATTGTAACTCTGTTAAACTTTCACCAGAGAAATAAAATCATTCATGGACGTAGGAATCTAAACAAAGGATTTTAGCTGAACCATGTTAAAAACCTTATGCTGTCTACTCACTATACTTCCTCTTCTTCCTTTGTTTTCTGCATTTGTCTGATACAAACTCAACCAGATTGCAGTTTGAAATTTCAAAAACTCACCTGATTGATGGGATCTAGAATTATCAAATTTCACCATCAATAGTACTTATATATTATCTTCAATTTTTACTCTCATATATTCATAAAATAAAAAAAAAAAACTAAATTTCACTGTATATGTCAAATCTTCTCATAAAAGATGTGATTTCTCACATTCACTTGTGGACTTGGAATTGATTTATTCATAGATGGCTAGGAGAGTGCATTATAAAAAGAAAGCGTGGGCTTCGCTGAATAAACTGCCATAATTTAAGGACAACATTCACAATCTTAAAGCTGGGTAGGACCTTAATTCTATGGTCAATGATGATTTGTAAGAACCTATACATTTCTTCTGCAGATCTCCTAGCAACACAAATCTCTCTCTCTCCTTTTTTTTTTCTCATTTTCTTTGCACACATATTTGGCCGGCAGAAAAATAATACAGCCAAAATGTTGCCATCTGTGCTATCATTCTTATCTATAATACTCTCCCTCAAAAAATACACATTAATAGAAGATCATATTACAAATAAAAGAAAATTGTTATTACAGTCACATACACTTTAAAAGGCAGAAGTACTAACGATCAGAACATAAACTCTCCCAACGTATTCACATTTCTCGTAGTTTGAGGAAGTCCTGAAGAACAAAAAATTTGTTCATACTTGAGGCCTTCTCTTCTAAATCTATCAATTTTAAGCCTTAAACTTCAATCTGAACTTTCCTGGACGAAGATGTAACCCTAAAAATATGTTCTTCTCCAGTACACTTATCTATTTTAACGATCCAACGACTCCTCTTTCTGTTTCCAACCTTATTTTTAACATTTGTATCCATTTTAATCACCAACAACCCATCTCCAATGGGCAAAAAGGATGCTTTCAGTTGCTTCCATCGTAAGCCTCTGTGACGGACGTTAAATCCAACCACAAGTGCTCCATAATCATGATTTGCAGCTTTGAATGCTGCCATGAAAATCTCCTTTGCATTATTCATGTCACAATCTATAAGCACAAAATCAGCTCCGTTGTAGTTTTCCAGTATAAGGCTTTTGGCGTCTCCTATTACAATCTCCACACAATCTCCATAAACTCCTAGAGCTTTTCTTGATGCTTGTAATTCATTTTGGCCGCAACAGATGCAGATGATGCGGCCGCCGGTTTGACGAGCGGCAGCCGCGAGTGCTAGGGTTGTGGAGCCGGCCACGCCGGCACAGGCCACCACCATGAGTTTTGCATTCTTGCCGGCTGCCATTGCTGATATGAACTCGGCTACATCTGGTTCCTTGCCTATTTTGGCCTGCAATAAAACAATGGAACAATTTTATGAGAAAAAATGCAAAAGAAAAAAAAGGGGAAAGTTTCCAGATGGATAAGTATATTTAATTTTCTTATGATCTTTACAAGTTTGTTTTTTCTTTCTAACTTCTTAGGAAAAGGGAAAATTTTGCATTGATATTTTCCAACCTGTTAAAAATCAAAAGATGTAAAGTAATACTTATCTTATCAGTAATAAGATAGGACTAAAGAATCTTCCAACAGAAATGAGAATAATATAAAACAAATTCCGCATAAAGTGAGATTGGGTTATGTTGCAATTAGTAAAATTGTAGTTAAATGCAAAAAGATGGAACAGCTTTGAAAAATTACGGGTGCAAAGTTTAACACAATAGCAATATTGAGTGCAATATTGCAGCTGTAGATCTAACTTGAAGCCATAGCACACTGAGAATGTAAAGTGATTTCATTGCTTACCATTTTCAGAGCCTGAAGATATGCTTGTTTGGCATTTTCAGCCGACCAACAAGACATGCTATTCATCTTGATCTTTTGCTTTATCGTGCAGATCCTTTGGTTTGAAGGTAGATGACTAGAGTGTTGATTGCTTTCAAGTTTGGTGAGCCATCTGCTTTGTATATGTATATATGATGAGAAATGTATGGCCTATCTTGATTGGATCTTTGCCATTGAAGTATGAAGCCGGACGCATCTGAGGCAGGCTGTTAGTGCAGATGGCTGTATACTGTGGATTCTTTCTGCTGTCCCAACACAAATGTTTTGAAAATGTCGCTGGGAAATAATATAAAATGGTTCCGCCCAACATACACTTACGAGCAAGGTGATTTTCTTAACCTTTTCCTAAGTCATTCTTTCTTAAGATGAATATTTGAGTATTGAACCCAAGACTCTATAAAGGGACAGACAAGGGGACTGGGATAGCAGCCTCAAGTTATCAACTGAAACCAATAAGGCTACCCTTTGACGGGTTCATGCATATAAATTGTGAATTACATGATGTGATGAAACACCATAATATTATAGTTGTAACAAATGCTGCAATCGCATTTCAAATCAAATTCAGACTGTATCAATTGTTATTTTCTGTATTATGTTGTACTATTTTATGATGTAATTGTAATCACAATAATATTTTAAATTGATAGGTGAAAACTGAAAAATGACTATTTTGTGTGCAAAATTTAAATTATTTTCAAATGGAATCATTGCAACTTTATATCGACCATGAACAAGACTTTGTTAGAAATTAGGAGAATAAATTAACCTATAACTAAATCTTTTACATTATGTTACAAGCATTAAACATGTGCAAATAATTTAATTATTAAACAATTATCATACTTGGTGTCGATTATGAATCCATGAATACTAAATCTTCTTGTCATTTTCACTCCTTATGAACCCTAACAAAGAAAGGAAGATAAAGCCGTCTATAGTCTCAACAAGACATCTATAGTTCTATTTAGGGTGTGAGTATGGACTTGCCTTATTACTATCTTTCTGGACCAATTGACTTATCATCGTAGACCCAGTTATAAAACTTACACCACTAAAGTCTACAATTGGTCTAGGTGTTAATTTAGGCCAAATAACATAATCACACTTTAATTGACATATTTTAAAATAATGTTATGACATTCTAATAATCTAATTCAATATAAAATTAAATTATGATGGTCCAATATGTGAAATTCTAGCATCTCCCACTTGGATAATATAATTTAATAAACAACAAAATATATTACAATATATAGCCATAACAATGAATGCCAACAACAACTATGATACTATTACAGCCATAGGTCCAATAGAAGTATCCAATAATGCAGATCATTATATCCGATAAGGATGCTAATGTAACACATATCTTGAATACTTATATTCTAACAACCATAACACAATGTTAAATGTGTGAGTAATAAAACATACATATTAAAATGTGATCATATGTACATCTTTATAAAAATAATTCATGCATCAACTCAAGATGCCAAAATGAGAATCAACACATCTCAACACAATAATGAGAAAAGGTCCAAATGTTTCTATCAATATGCCATACAACAATATGCACAATCAATAATATATATGTGTGTGTGAAACATATGACAATATCATTAATATTTCACTAATTTCGAGATAACAATAATGCTAGTTCATCGTTTCAACATGACAATCCCACTAACCCTGAACACAGAAAGGTTTAGCTAAACTCATTCTAATCACTCATTCATGAACAATGTTGCACTTAAGCCTTTGGTTAGTAAATCTACAAGCATATGATTTGTGGCAAAATGTATAACGCTTATGTATCTTCTCTTAACAAATTGATACTTAATATCAAAATATTTTGTATGGACAAAATTTTTACTATTTTCAGAGAAGTTTACTTTGACAACATTGTCGCATCATATAGTTAAGGCTCTAGAAATGCACTCAACAACCTTGAATCTAGACATAATATTTCTTAACCAAATAACCTCATAAATGACTTTATAACATGCAACATACTCTATCACTACAGTGGAGGTTGTTGTGATTAAAGGCTTAACATTTTCCACAGAGCAACTCTTATTGTCATAAAAATGTATCTAGATGTCAACTTCTTGTTGTCTGAATAACTTGCAAAATTAGAGTCAAAGTAGAGTATAACAACCAAATCATCATATCTACAATAGGTCAGCACAAAATTCTTTGTGCCTTATAGTTATTTCATAACTTTCTTCGCAGTAGTCCGATGTTTCTAATTAAGATTACTCAAGTATCTTTCAAGTACACTAATCGCATAAGCAATATCAAGATGTATACATATTTGAGCATACATCAGGCTACCGACAATGTAAGCATATATGACTTACTTTATATATTTGATTTTTCTTCATCATTTTGAGGACATTGGACTTTATAAAAAAAATCTCATCCCTTTAAAAAGGTGTAATACTTTAAGAGTGCATAAAACATATTAAACCTTTTGAGAACTTTTTCAATATACATCTTTGAGACAAATCAAGAAAACCCAAGAATTTGTCACAATGGATCTATATGCCCAGCATGAAAGAGTCATCATGAAGATTTTTCATATCAAAATTGTGTAGATAGCATTTGCATTATTTCAATCACAGGATTATTTTTAAGGAGAATATCATTAATCATATAAGATTAGAATCATAAATCTACCTATATCTATTCTAAAAATAAATACACAAATTTGCATCACTTTCTTTGAAACCAAAAGAAGTAACAATATCAATAATCTTGAGATATCAATGTCTAGATGTTTTATTCAAATCATATATTAATCTTTTCAATTTATATACTAGGTGTTCTTTACTCTTATCTTGGAAACTATTTAATTAGTTCACACAAACAGTTTCTAACTAATCATCATTCAAAAAAGTTGTCTTAACATCAATTTGGTGAAACTTCAGGTCATAATGAGCTACCAGTGCCATAATAACTCAAAATGAGTCTTTAATTAAAACAAGAAAATTTTTTATAATCTATGCCTTCTTTCTGAGTGTAGCCTTTGCTAACAATTTAGCCTTATAAATTTCCCATTGAGTATCCTTTTGGTCATAAAGACCTACTTGCATCCAACAGGCTTACAACCAATTGGTAAATCTATGAGATCCCAAACATCATTATGGAGCATATAAAACAATTCATCATTCACAGCCTCCATCCATTTCGAAGAATTAAGACTTGAAATGGCTTTTTGAAAAATGGTGAGATCATTACCATCATTGGCTTCAAATTCATGCTTCTACAAGCATACCACATTGTCATTAGTAATTTATGGTTTGCGATCTGGAATTTTCTCAAGAGTACTTCATTTATGGAACCTGGTTCATTTCTACTACCAGTGGTGTATTGAGCTCTCCAACTTCCACCATTGGTAAATTTGTTATACTAGATATTCTTTTGGATCAATGTGGTTTGTTTCAACTAGTGATAGTGATAGTGGAATAGCAACTTGTACCTCTCTAAGAAAGATGTTACTTGGTTTCTTTTATTTGTACTATCTAACTAATCCTTAAAATAGATAGTGATGTGCTTTAATTACCCCGATGGTGTGTGACAGACAAGAAAACCTGCTTTCCCTGTAGCCATAACAATATTTAATAAGGTAGCTAGTAACAATCTTTGGATTAAGCTACTTTGTATATGGGTTATATGGCTTTACTACAGCCTTGCAACCCTAAACATGGAAATGCCCAATATTGGGCTTTTTCCATATGGTAATTCATAAGGGGTTTTGGTGCAGACTTATTAGGGACGTAATTCAGAATATATGCAACAGTCTTTAAAGCATCACCATATAGAAAATTTGGCAAAAATGAATGCACCAACATGCATTCATCCATGTCCATGACTATGTAATTCTACCTTCTTGCAATTCTATTCTGTTCAAGTGCTCTAGGCATAATGTAACTAGTCTTAATTCCACAATCTTAGAGATATCTCATAAAAGAATTAGGATTTTCATCAGTTTCATCATATCTCTATAGTATTTACCATCTTTATTAGAATTGAAGCACTTGATTTTCTTTCTCATTTTGAGTTCAATCTTAGTCTTGAATGCCTGAAAAAGAATTGAAGGATTTCAATTTTTCAGTGAGGAGTTTAATTAGCCAAAACTTAAGTAATTATCGATGAAGGTAAAGTATCAATGTCCACCCATAGTGCTTGGCATAACCAATCTACGAATATTAGTGTGAATCAACTTTAGGATATCTCGTCTTCATATCTTTTTCCTTTTCTAGCTTTAGCAGAGAGATTTTCCTTTGATATAATTAACACATCTACTAAAACAAATAAGACTAGGACATGAAGAATTTATTCTTTTATCAATCACTCTATCCTTTCCATGGAGATATCACCTAGACACTTATGTCATAACATTGAAAATCTCACATCAGTTCTAACCTCTTTTGTTTCCAATCACAGTATTTATTGAACAAACTAACTTTTCAATTTCTAAACAGCAACAAGTGTTTACAGGTCTAAAGAAATAATAAAATCCATTTCTTTTCATGGAATGCGTATAAATAATGTCAATTAATTCTAAAAATGACTAGAAAATAAACTTAAGGCAACTATTCCTATATGCCTAACTTGCATTTTTTCACCTTTTTCAATATGACTATCTATTTTCTATCACTTGTCTTCCTCTTGTTTCTCAACACCAATAATAAATTCATAACATAAATGATTGTACCAGCATTGTGTTTAATAGAATGTCCATAATATTATATTCAAAACACACTAGAGCTAGTGGAAACTTCTTGATCTATAGTGTTGTGTATTTAAATAAGTTTTCTTGCTTTTCAAATTAGGTTCCCTTATTGTCCTTTGGGTGTGACTCATTCTGATACTCAACACTTGATTCATGTGAAACAAAGTGAGCACAATGACCTTTCTTTTCTTCACGTCATCTTTCATTTGATTAATAGTAAAGATTATCTCATTGATAGTTCACTCACGCCCTGAGTATGATATGATATCTTAAGTACATCAATTTTGAGCATGAAGAGACTCTAAAACAAACTGGATCAAATAATTATTTTCTAAGTCTACTTTCATGTCTTTCAAATAATTATAATAGTCTACCAATTTCATGATGTGCTCACGAATTCTACTAACACTTTCGCAAATAGTTTTATCCAGTAATAAGAGCTGATGTACTATCTTGAGCTTATTGTCCTTTACAAACTTTTCAACTTCAAAGTTTACATACGATTTGACATTTGGATAGTCAACAATACTTTTTATGATGGTATTATCCATAATACTACATCATAACCATCAACCATACTCTATTAGAGTGTGTTTACTTTTCATGAAAAACTCTTGTACAGTAGTAGAGTTATCGTCTACATTCAACTTTCCTTTATCTCTATGCGAAATATAAAATTTGGTAATTGTTAGATATGATTTCAGCAACTTAGCTTAGATATTTATAACTCAAACTAGCTCTCATAATTGATCTCATTCATCGTCTTCATGAAAGTTAATTGCATAGGTATCTTAAATTGAGAAGATGACAATTTATGAAATTCATCATCAATTTCCAAGATGCATGCTTAACATAATCATGCTTTAGTATTCCTCAATAATTATGCAATTCTAAACATTATTATACTATAAAACCTAATATTGATAGGACATTTAAGGTTTTTTCCTAAAACTTAACATTGATAGTGCATTAAAAATTTTAAGATTGGTTTAAGAAATTTAAGAAATTTTGAATTTGTGGAATCAATTTTGCTTTAAATTGTTTGAATTTGTGGAATCAATTTTGCAAAAAAAAAAAAAAACCTAGATTAGTTCAATTTATGATTTCATTTCAAAATTTACAAAAATTCACAATCAATTTTGCTAAACAACAATACAGAAAGACAAAAAATTCTCATGTAAAAATCTATATCTTTTGTTGTTGTGGATGTTCCTTGAGCAAAAATAAAACAAGCTCACCATGGACCAAAAATAGGCGCAAAGACCAAAAGTATAAAGAGCCCAGATCGGGGTCGCTTAGCAAGAATCACAGGTTACCACAATACGAGTAAGGTGAAGACCCCGACTTGCTTAAGCATGAGCACCAAGGATGATGTCTGTGAAACACGCCGAACGAGTTGAGAGAGTTCTATCGACGCCTCCTCGGGTTATTGAGGTAGTAAGTCGAAGATATGTACAAAAGGTCCAGTCAATCACCAGAGATATGTATCCCTCACCTGACAAATCATCATTTAAGACCGACACATCAGCCCCTGGATATCCAATAATGATTTACCTAACATTTATTATTTGACAGCGAGCATTAAATGCCCATAGCGGCGTATGTAATCATTCTAATATTTATAAAATTACACTTATAACCCTCCTTATGTCTATATATAATCAGGAAGAACCGTTGCATGAGGCAAGTGAGAGTTTTACATACAAACATTCTGCTAAAATAGATTAAGACCCAGTGAGAGAGCATTGTTGTAACCTTGCAAAACCTAGCAAAATCACCATTCTTCAACTGATAATACAATTCAGCGTGGACGTAAGGGCCTGAACAGGCTTTAACCGAATCATGATAAATCTCTGTGTCCATTACCTCTTCTCCTTCCTTTCTTTTTTTATCTTCCCCGATCAATACCCGCATCCTTTAACTACTAGTTTAGGGTTTTCAAGAACCGACTCTGTTGACTGAAGTATTGGATCCTCAGAATCAAATTTTACAGTCAACATTTCTTATTATAAATTATGGATTATTTAGTAGTTTAATTACATAAAATTTCTAAATAAAATTTGTACAAATTGAGCCTTGCAACATGAAAAAAAATTAACTCTGATACCAATTATTAGAAATTGGAAGAATAAGTTAGTTAACAACCAAATCTTTTACAAAATATTACAAAGTATAAAATTTGTACAAGTAATTTAATTATCAAATAATTAGCATACTTGTTGTTAATTGTGAATTCATTAATGCAAAATCTCCTGATCAAATTCATTCCTCATGAACCTTAGTAGAAGAGAAAAAGAGATGAAATTGCCTGTAGTCTTAATGGAACGACTACAACTTTATCTAGAATATGAGTAGAAATCTACTTTGTTGAAATTTTAATAAGCCAATTGACCCATCATCATCGTAAACCTAGTTGTAAGGTTCACATCATTAAAGTCTATTGTTAGTCTATATGTCAATTTAGGTTCAACGTCATAATCATGCTTTAATTTATCCATTGTATAATATTGTTACGATATTCTATTAATCCAATTTAATATAAAATTAAATTACAATAGTCAAATATAGAAAATTCTATCATGCTCAATGTGAATTTCCTTTATCTTAGAAGCTTAAAATTGGCCCTAAACCTAATCACTACAAAATAATATTAACTTGATTAAAATTGGATTAAGATATCAAATAAAAGTTAAAATGTGCAACATAGACCTTACAAAGAATATCAAGGTTAGCATCTATTTCTGACAAAAATCTAAAAGATGTCGCATTCATTTTCCCATTATTTATTATTTATGTTAACAATTTTTTATTAGCATTATCCAAATTGTCTCAGAAACATATTTAAAGTATTAGTGCTAATCTGGATTATATCTTCCAGGAGTAGCACTGATACAACGCGGAAGTAGATGTTTGACAGAATCACAGATTACCAAGTAACTCCGCGTCCTGTCCATTCCTTTTGAGGAATCTTAATTAACCTGAAAATCTGACATTAATGAAATATATATAAAATTTTTTATAGTTTATAATAAAGCTGTTCTACTATACAAATAGCTCTTACAAACAAATATAAAAAACATATGATTCTTACCAAGAAAAATTATGATTATAAAGTTTATGTTATAAGGAATTTGAAACCGTGATTCAAACTTAATCATACATGATCCTTTGTTACACTACGAAAATTAGAAGTATGTAAAAAATTATGATCTAAATTAAATTGATTGTAATTATTTGAAATTGGTCAATTTATTTTATTTAAACAGATGACTTTTTTCATAAAAATAGGATTTGTAATTAATTAGAATTGGGTGTAAATTTTTAATAGTATTTAACCCAACAAATACAAATAATATAATATTTTATTATAAATCTGAAATTTATCACTTTAAAGCTCCTTCTTTAGTGTATAAATCTCACCAATCATAACAAATTGACCATATCACATGGTTTATATAGATTAAAAATAACCTAACTATCAGTTATCTCAGATAATTCGGGTAAAAATCGAATCTCATACTAAACAAATCAAAACTTTCGAGTGGATTAAGATTTTATTTTTGCTTAAATCGATTTAATCCAAACCAAGCCCACCCATGAGATCTAAGTCTTATCACGTTGTTTGCAGGAATATGTGCATTGATTCCCGTAGCCCACCCATCAATACTTTAATGGTTTTTCTTGGTAGCTTTACATATTGCTAATTAACATGTTTTATTTTGTCCATATCCGCTTGTCTAAGTTTGATTATATATTTCCATTCCATTCCTTTTTTTTCTTTTCAGAATCTAGGACGGCAACTTTAATTGCAGCATGCATGCCATGTGAATCTTTAAGTGCACTCTTTGTTATTATATTATCGGAAAAATTTCAATATACACAATTAACAAACAAAAATTCTTTAATTAGAAAAAAAAGAAATAAATACAAAATTAAAATCAAATATATAAATCCTTAAAAATAAAATTTTTATAAGTCTTTGAATTTATCTTAATGAAATAAAAATTTTCGTCTTCTATCTCACATGATTATAGAATGATATTAAACACATTTCCATTCTAAAAATAAATACTCAGATCTTAATGAAATAAAAAAATCTTATCTTTTTGGAAGGATGTAATATTTTAAGAGCATATAAAACATATTGATCGTTTTGAATACTTTTTTAATATACAATTTTTGAGACAAGTCAAGAAGGCCTAGAAATCTGTCACGGTAGATCTATATGCCTAGTACAAAAAAGTTATCATGAAGATTCTTCATATCGAAATTCTGTGGATAGCATCTGCATTGTTTCAATCACATGATTATTTTAAAGGAGAATATAATTAATCATGCAAGACTAGAATTATAAATATGCTTATTTCCATTCTAAAAGTAAATACACATCACTCTTTTTGAACCCAAGAGAGGCAGCAATCTCAACAATCTTGAGATATCATTATCTAGATGTTTTATTCAAATCATATATTAATCTTTTTAATTTACATACTATGTATTCTTTACTCTTATCTTGAAAACTATTTCATTAATTCACACAAATAGTTTCTGACAAATCACCATTCAAGAAGGTTATCTTAACATCCATATGGTTAAACTTTAGGCCATAATGAGCCATCAGTAACATAACAACTACGAGTCTTAAATAAGAACAAGAAAATTTTCTATAATATATACATTCGTTCTGAGTGTGGCTCTTTGTTAATAATCTGGCCTTATAAATCTCCTCTTGAGTATCCTTTTAGTCTTAAAGACCTATTTATATCCAACAGGCTTGCCACCAATAGGTAATTCTATAAGATCCCACACATCATTATAGAGCATAAAAAACATTTTATCATTCACAGCCTTTATCCATTGTAAAGAATTAAGACTTAAAATAATTTCTTGAAAACTTGTGAGATCATTACCATTATTGACTTCAAATTCATGCTCCTACAAGTATACCACATTGTCATTAGTAATTTATGATTTGCAAGCTATCTAGAATTTTCTCAAGAGAAGTTCATTTATGGAACTTGGTTTATTCTTACTACCAATGGAGTACTAAGCTCTCCAACTTCCACTATTGGTAAATTTGTTATACTAGATCTTCTTCTGGATCAATCCAATTTTTTTCAACTAGTGGCAGTGATAGTGGAATAACAACTTGTATCTCTGTAAGAAAGATGTTACATGATTTCTTTTATTCCTATTGTCTGACCAATCCTTAAAATAGACAAAGCGATGTGCTTCAATTACTTTGGTAGTGTGCATCGGACAATAAAATCTGCTTTCTTAATGGCCATTACAATATTTAATAAAGTAACTAGTAACAATATTTGGATTAAGCTACTTTGTAAATGGGTTATATGGCTTTACTACAGCCTTACAATCCTAAAAATGGAAATGCCCAATACTAGGCTTTTTCCATATAGCAATTCATAAAGGGTTTTAGGCGTGGACTTACTAGGGATTTAATTTAAAATATATGCAACAGTCTTTAAAGCATCACCCCATAGAAATTTTGGTAAAAACAAATGCACCAACATGCATTCATCCTTGTCCATAACCATGCAATTCCACCTTCTTGCAATTCTATTCTGTTCAGGTGTTCTGGGTATAGTGTAACTAGTTTAAATTCCACAATTTTGGAGATATCTCATAAAAGAATTAGGATTTTCATCAGTTTCATCGTATCTCCATAGTATTCACCACCTTTATTAGAATTGAAGCACTTAATTTTCTTTCTCATTTTGAGTTCAATCTTAGTCTTAAATGCCTTAAAAAGAATTTAAGAATTTTGGTTTTTCAGTGAGGAGTTTAATTAGCTAAAACTTGAGTAATCATTCATGAAGGTGAAGTATAAGTGTCTACCTATAGTGTTCGGCATAATTAGTCTACCAATATTAGTGTGAATTAACTTCGGGATATATCATCTTCTTTTCTTTTTCCTCTTCTAGCTCTAGCAGGGAGATTTTCCTTTGATATAATCAACACACGTACCAAAACAAATAAGTCCAAGTTATGAAGAATTTCTTCTTTTATCAATCATTCCATCATTTCTGTGGAGATATCACTTAAACACTTATGTCATAAAATTGAAAATCTCACATCAATTCTAATATCTTTTGTTTCCAATCACAATATTTATCGAACAAACTAACTCTTCAATTTCCAAATAGCAACAAGTGTTTACAGATCTAAAGAAATAATGAAATCCATTTCTTTTCATGGAATGTGTATAAATAATGTCACTTAATTGTAAAATTGACTAGAAAATAAACTTAAGGCAACTACTCCTATATGCGTAACTTGCATTTTCCACCCTTTTCAATCTGGCTATCTATTTTCTATCATAAGCTTCCTCTTATTTCTCAACACCTATAATGAATTCATAACATAAATGATTGCACCTATGTTATGTTTGACAGAATGTCCATAATATTAGATTCAAAATACACTAGAGCTAGTAGAAACTTCTTAGTCTATAGTGTTGCGTATTTAAATAAGCTTTCTTGCTTTTCAAATTAGGTTCCCTTATTATCCTTTGGGTTTGACTCATTCCCACGCTCAACACTTGATCCATGCGAAACAAAGTGAGCACAATGACCTTTACTTTCTTCATGTCATCTTTCATTTGACTAATAGTAAAGATCATTTCATTGATAGTCCACTCACCCTGAAAAGACTCTAAAACTAGCAGGATCAAATAACTATTTTCCAAGTGTACTTTCATGTCCTTCAAATAATTATAATAGTTTACTAGTTTCATGATGGGCTATGAATTCCACTAACACCATTGCAAATAGTTTTATCCAATAATGAGAGATGATGTACTATCTTGACCTTATTGTCTATTACGAACTTCTCAACTTTATAGTCCATATACAATTTAACATTTGGAGAATTAACAATACTTTTTATGATGGTATTATCCATAGTACTACATCATAACCATCAACCACACTCTATTAGAGTGTGTGTATTTTTTATGAAAAACCCTTGCACAGTAGTAGAGTTATCATCTACATTTACCTTTTCTTTTTTCCATGCCAAATACAAAATTTGATGATTGACAAATATGATATCAGCAACATAGCCTAGATATCTACAACTTAGCCTAACCTTCATAATTGATCCCATTCATCGTATTCATGGAAGTTAATTGCATAAGTAACTTAAATTGAGGAAATGAAAATTTATGAAATTTAGCATAAATTTCCAAGATGCATGCTTAACATAATCATGCTTTAATAGTCCTCAATAACTATACAATTCCAAACATTATTTTATTATGAAACCTAATATTGATAGGACATTTAAGACTTTATTCCTAAAACTTAACATTAACAGGGCACTGAAAATTTAAGAACATAACAAGCAATCCTAACACTCTTATTATTGCCAATAAACTATCTTAATAATATCACACTGATGGGTATATATGTTACTAACATACACTCTCTTAGATGTAATTTTAAAAAAAATTTATTTCAACTAAATTTTATGCAACTGGTCTCACGATATGTAAGTATACAATTACATAAAATTTCATGGAATAACATGAGTAACACAATTCTTACAAAATTCCAATTTCATGCATATAATCATGCAAAATTCACATAATAATCAAACAACATTCCAAATTTTGAAAAAAAAAAAAACAGGCACAATAATTCAATATGTAGGAATTATATAGTAAAATTTTCACGTTCTAATAACATTGAATAATCACTTAAATAAATTGGATAAAAAATAAATAAAATATTTTTATTTTAAATTTTTTTTGAAAAAATCGTCAAAAAATAAAGTTTGAAAAGTGGAGCTCAACAGTGTAAGTTACACCAACATTTGTTGCTACCATAATGACCATGGCATTGATGCTCCTTTGGCATGGTGGCTTTCACATTGGTCACTATAGATCACCTTCTTCCTTACTTGAATTGGCCAACTTCCAGGTCTATATCTTCCCATTTCGAGTGAGTTTGCAATTATCCCAAATGCAATTGTATTTTGTGAATCTTTTGTGTGGGTTTTCTTCATCTAATTTTTCTAAAGTCAATCTTTTAATCAATTTCACAAAATCATGAAAAATTTATTTAATTTCAACCTAGCAAACACCAAACTCAACTAGGTTTTCAATGTTCAAATTCACACACACTAACACAATTTTAGTTTGGTTTTTAATGAAATTGATTAGGGTTTTAGTTTTTTCTAATTATTCTAACGTAGAATGATGAATCAATTTGAACAAATATCTAAAAAATTAAGCCAAAGTTTGTCAAAAAATCATTGGAACCCAAACAACCTTCACAATATGAAATTTCTATCCAAAACACAATTGACTAGTTTTTTTTTTTTTTCAAATCAATTTATGTGTTTTGTTACTTTATACACTTTTGATATGAAACCACAAATCGATTTAAGAAATTTTGCTTTAATTTGTTTGAATTTGTGGAATCAATTTTGTAGAAAACCTAGATTAGTTCAATTTGTGATTTCATTTCGAAATTTACAAAAATTCACAATCAATTCATGCTAAACAACAATACAGAAAGATAGAAAGATTTCATGTAAAAATCTATATCTTTTCTCATTATAAATTATAGATTATTTAGTAGTTTAATCACATAAAATTTCTAGACAAAATTTGTATAAATTAAATTTTGCAACATAAAAGAAAAATTGGCTTTAATACCAACTGTTAAAACTTGAGAGAATAAGTTAGTCAATAACTACATCTTTTACAAAATGTTACAAAGTATCAAATCTGTATAAACAATTTAATCATCAAATAATTAGCGTATTGTAACACCTGGAAAAAAAATAAATTAGAAAAAAATGAAAAGAAAAATAAAATAAAATAAAATAAAATTTAAAATTGAAAAGAACAAAACTGAAAACATTTCAGGGACTAAAGTGAAAAACTTCAAAATCGGGTGGGGCAGATTTCGAAGTGAAAAGTTGAGGCCAAAGTGAAAATTTTGGGGCTGAAACAGGCCAAGCTGGTACCAGGTTACCCATGGCTGATATTTCAGCCTTCTCCCTTCCGATTTCTCTAGAATTCCCGAGCTCTTTCTTCTCCCATTCTTTCTTCTTCTTCTTCTTCTCTCCCACCAGCTTCTTCCTTCTTTCACACCACTGGCCCTCTCTCTCTTTTCCTCGGCTTCCCTTCGTCCCTAAACTCTTCTTTTTCGTTCAGCCTTGCCACGACACCGGTGATCTTCGACCATCTCCGACATCCCTGGAAGCAATTTTTCTCTTGGCGTGCGTGTTTTCTTCCTCTCCAAGTAGCAGCGCTCCCTTATGGCCAAAGTGCTCTAGCCGTCGCGAGCTGCTATGGTGTTTTCCGCCGAGGTAAGCTTCGGTCACTAGCATCCTCCCCGGTGTGATTTTGTGGCTGGATGGGTTGATTGCAGCAACATCCTTTTTTTTTCCTCTCGCGTTCAGTCCGTTCGACTTGTTTGCTATTATGAGTCACTGGCGGCTAGTTGACAGTAAACACTCTTGGACTCAGTAAGGTGAGTAATCCTAGATCATCGGATTTATTTTTTAGTAACTCTATAGTTGATTTTTCAAGATATTGTGTTAAAAGCTCTAAAACAACATAAGATGTTCAACAGTCTCCACAGACTCACCGATAGCATCCTAGCTCCGGCCGAGCTGCATACTAATACTTTAGACTTTAATAAATAATCATAGAACAAAAGATTTATTTCGTAGTAATCGTGTATTAAGATATCAAGTTCTTTGTATAGAAGCCCTTATATGTGAAATTC